>OX387423.1:60641191-60879682 GCA_947563755.1 Lochmaea crataegi | reverse complement strand
TCCAATTTTTTACATTTCGCCACACCCCTTTTCTCTATCGACTCTCTTCGAGGAAAGACCTCCATTTTTATCGCTTTTATATCTTTCCTATCTAAATTGCTGAGGTAAGCATACGGTTAACAACTAAATATATCGTTGAAAACTAGTATACCGTTGAGAACTAAGGATACCGTTAACTGCTAGGATACCATTAGCTGCTAGGATACCATTAACTGCTAGGAGATTATTAAGACACCCTCAAAGACACCTTCAAGATACCTCCAGGTCCACTTCTATGCACATCCTTCCCGGAGAAGATATTTACCAGATAATTACCATAAAAGTACAAGCCTCATTTTTTTGTTCTTTCCTGGCAGAATAAAATTTATGTTCTGATTTTTTTCGAATTTAATTTCTTAAGAGCTGTAAGAGCTGAAGGGGATCGTGTCCGGGATAACGTAAGTTTTTAATTTTTTAAATATATTAATTTAATTTCTACAAGATGTTTCTACCTTTTTCACCTTAGTTTTCTTTTTGTTTAAATTCATTTTGTTCTTTCGTCGACGTCTAAAAGGTAGTGGCGCCCTAAAGCTTCTTATAGGCATGGAGTAGAACCACCCTTGAGAAGAGTCTCATGTCGGCATCTGTTTCGAGTGGCCACTCTAGCGTCCAAGTCACGAACAACCGACGGGCACGGTTACAAATTGACGGTTACAAGAGAAAGGGAGTGAGAAAGGAAGTGAGATAGAAAGTAAAAAAGAAAAACACTATGTAGGGAGAAAGATAGTCAAATAGGGAAGCAGAGAGAAAGACACAGAGGCAGAGCGAAGGAGAATAGGGAGGAGGAAAGGAATATATTTTTGATTTGATTGTATTTTTTGGTATATTATTAGATATAATATCATTAATTGCATCGTTAGATGCAATACCAAATCTTCGCGACATTTTTAAACCAGTTGTCAGTTTTTCGAGCTCATGAATATTTTGAAAATTATCCCGAGTCGAAGACGAGGGATAATTTTCTAAAAATTTTCATGCGCGAGAAAAAATTTCCGGATTTTATTTGACCTCGTGTGGTATTCGGTAAGAAAATTCCACACCAAATGGTGTTTGAAAATCAAATAATTAAAATTAATTTTTCGATTTCCAACAACGTCAATTTTTGACGTTTGAGGTTTGGTCGACTTGATTATTTAGTTACCATGGCAACTAAGTGAAACCCTAACCTAAAAATTATTTCAGTTTTGAAGCTGTCAAGCGGCACGACGTAAAAAAGGCCTTTCAATTGTTGATTTCTACTCGTTGTAGTTGCTCGAAAATACCATCTCAAGACACAACACAGTATATGCCTCAATTTTACATCAGTTTTGAGTAACTAGAGTGGTATACAATTGCTTTTTTGCAAATATAAACCAGAGTGTCAAACAAATATTCTGACATTATAAACGTAAAAAAAAATTTCCAGTATAATTCTCTGGTGGGTACCCACCATGAAAAAATTTCCGATAAAATTCATCCGTTGCCATGGTGATCTGTCAAAAAAACACGTTTTGATTGGTTAAAAATTACAGGTGTGGAATTTTCACTTTAATTTTTTTAAAGAAAGAAAAATATTCTTCAAAACTTAGTTTGTAAAGCGTAGAATAGTATAATTTATTCTTTGATATCTGTTAATTTTTTTAGTATTTCCTTAATAGAAACTACCACATTTTGTTAAGATTTTATTTTTATTTTGATACAGTTAACATCCAAATTTTCTGATTTCAGCATAATATATATTTTAATAAAATTTTAATGTTAGTTTTTGTACATTTTACTATTTTTTTATCGAAACAAATTCATATTTTTGTCTGTACGGCGTACTGTTATCGGTAAATACATTAAAATTTTATGATGAATTGTACTCGAGATTTATACGAGGTATCCTACAAAAATCACGTAAAAACTGAAATAATAAACATTTTTTGGTCCTTATAACAAACGTTTTGAACGTATTGCCATAAAAACTTCTATCAAGTGTTACCAAATAAACTATAACAGGTCCGATTTCGAATTAAAATATTATCTTATCGCTTAAGTCTAAAAATAGTAACAATATCTCCAACGAAAGTAGTTAGTTGCAGTGTAAGGAAATTTATTGTTATGTATCTGTAGTACCTAAATCGACTTTTATGCGACAATTTCCAAGTCAAAAAATTTGTTATCAGAAAACTATACCTACTTCGCATTTATCGAGTATTATAGATAACAATAAACTAAGTTTAATAAACGAAGGTATTAATATACGATGGTAGTCGAAAGTACTTTCAGGAATACTAGTACTTTTGAAAGTACCTAACTTTAAATTTTTTAATAGCACCCTGCACATTTTTTTATAATTTTGGATGTGGTTTTCCATGGACTATTCAAGAAATTTTTCAAAAATAAAATGGGTGCGTAAGTAATCAAGAAACAAGCAACAAGACGGAGCTCCTCCACACAATGCGAGAATCGTTAGCGACCACCTACAAAACCGTTTCGATAACCACTGGATAGTAAACAACTCTCCAGAAATTATGTGGGCGGCACGTTCACCTGATTTGTCAACTCTTGACTCTTTATTTTGGGCAGGGGGTTTACGTTTCTAGGGGGGTATTTATTTGAATAATCCTTAATACAGACTTTATTATTTCTGTCCATTGTTTACAAAGTGGAATTATTTGTTGGATGACATTGACAATTGGCCATGACAGTCGTGTCTTGGATAAAAGCGTTCGTTTGTCATGCCGTGGCTTACATAGAGGGAAGTGTAGCACTTTATGACTTGATTTGTGCGGAACATGCTCGGTGTAGTGAGCAGTGTAGTTCGGATGTATGTTTCGGGTAGGTTTCTCTATGGTAGTATTCTGTACTGAAGTTGAGGAAGAGTCAGTCACTTTTTTTCCGCTGTGTGCTTTCTACTAGATGGCTTGGTTTCCAAAAGTGCATCGAACGAGAATCTGAATTTTGTTAATGACTGGGAAGTCATCCCCTGCTGGGTTTTATAGGTTCTCGTTCTGAATTAGTTGTGGAATATACGGTATAGTATTTTGTTCTACAGGAGTTCGTATTGTTGGAGAATTCCGTCCTGTCAGGAAGCCGTTTTCACAAACACTTATAGGGGATATATTGCACTCAAACGATTGAAAGCGCCAACGTTGAAGTTTTGGAATTGGAGGTGTGCCACATGTTGTTGATGTTGGTTCATTATTTGTTGGTTGCCATCTAGTAAGAGGAAGATTTTGAGTACTGGATCCTTTTTGGAAAAGGGTTCACCTGGCCAGGGCCAGTGATAAAAGATATTCATCAATGAAAACCGCAAAATGTAGACGAATTAAAAGAAAACATAAGACAAGCATGTCGCCAAATTACTCCTGCAATGATTCAAGCCATGTAATCTTTATTACATTTATTTTTATTGTTCCTTTAAGCTTTAAGGCTTTCTTGATTAATTTTGTCCCATTCGAAAATCTCTATTCGTTTAAGAGATATAGCCTGGATAAATTAGTCTGGGACACCCTGTATACATTATTATAGATTTTGTGGACATATACCAATAGAAATTCAAGGTGTCACAATTTAAAATGAATTAGAATAAACAAGTTATAGAAAAAAGTTTAGTTCAATTATCCATAAACAATTTTGATACACCCTGTATGTGCTTATTATGAAATATAGATGTTGATATTCAATAGTCAAAGGTAAATTCATATTAATAATGATTTGAAGCAAAATGTCAATAGTATGTTCAATCGGAATATAATGTTTATATGTCATTGTATTAATTTGGTTTAATTTAAAATATGATATTTTTAATAATATTTAATCTAAGTTAAGATGCTACTCTGATTTTATTTATATTAGAAATTTAGTTACTAATATTGTAAATAACAAGTTTATATAAATGTCATAAAGTGACATAATGAAATTAAATAATTACTTTTACCTGATGATATAATATGTTGGTAAGACGTTTTTGGAAGGAAGTAATATTTTGTTTCAAAAAGCGTTGCTATGAGGAAACTAAGGGGGTTGTTGATTGGGAACACGATAGTGAGAGTTCTGGGGGACGCGAAGAAGAGCGTCAGAAAAGAATTTGGTGTGAGTGAATTTTTCTGGTAGAAAACCAGGAAAAGTGGTTAGCGAGGTGCTAACGAGCAGACTACGAGAGTCGAGAGTTTGCAGACAAGTTGTGGAGAATTTCCCACATAAAATCAGAACGTAGAATCGACTTAATTGGTGAGATATCCACTCCATAAATTTTTCATTTGTACTCCAAGTATTTTTACGAGATAGATTAATCTAGTTGATTAATCTGAACGAGGTTCCAGTATCCAGAAACTGAAATAAAATCAAAAATATCATTTATGAATCGTTCATATGAGTTGTGTATTGAGGTTAAAATTTTCATATAATAATCTAAGTGATTTAAAGTGCTTAAATAAGATTAATTTATAGGTTGTATTATTTAGGATAGAAATTTTCAATAATTTGATATCAAATCCTTACGACTATTCGCAATATAGCGTCCGCAAATCAATTTTTTCTTTATTTAGATTTCTACAGCGGATACCAGAGAGGAGAACAGCTGATCTTTCATTTGTATCGGAAGCCGCGTTCCGTATTTCTATTCAGTGCGTTGCGAATATTGGTAGTAAAGTATTTCGCAGTTGAGTTATTGTCGAAAAGACAATTTTTTTTGTATATCGATGTTTGTTGTAATCGCTCGGCATATTACTTGCCATTTTTATTGTTGATCCAATAGATCCATTAGAATCCCACACGCTAAGCCCAATGCTACGACGGTTCGTACCTATCGATATTCGGATCGGTATTATATGTTACCATTTTACCGCGATTGCGTCTTACATGATCGAAATTTCTTTTGGATTTCGATGTACCTTCATGAGATTTTCATCATTTTCTTTTAGATATCGAATTTGTCGATTACACTCCTCGACAATTTTTTGAATGAAATCTGAGAAAAATAAATGGCAATATTCCAGTTCCTTTAATAGTGCTAAAAAATTAGTAAAAAATAAAATCTCATATGAAAACAGTAATTCTTCCACTGAAAATCATATTTTACATTCGCATTTGCTGCAGGTACCTACATCAAGTTCAGGTTCAATATTTTCCTGATCAGACTCATCGACATAATCGTGTTCAAGTTGCTCATTTTCTAATACCAAATCCTCATCCTCACTTTCCCCACTACTGAGTATATCGTCAGAATTATTACAATCATCCAAAAATTGGTTATTCGCAATTTCTTCTAACTGTTTTGCCGTTAGAAACAACATTGTGATAAACATAAACATGAATAAAAAAGTAGTACATTTCAGAGCAAAAGTTCAAAATGTGCTCCTCTAGCTAAAATACAAGCATCCGCTCAACGTCTAACTGATTGCCGAAGAAGTTCGAAAAAGCCAGGAGTATTACGAATATCCTTACAAACGCAGGGTATACATAGGTCTGGCCTCTGAGGCATTACCATATAAAAAATGCATATCAATCATTTCAGCATTAGTGAACACATGCATTGAACTGAACTCAACGAAAGTAGAACTGGTGCTACAACAAAATTACAATGATAAAAATTCTTGGATTTCAGGTTTGACACAGTCAAAATTCCAAGGGCCACTGATAATAAACATGTTCTTTTTTATTAGTTTTGGAAACCACTAGCGTCACTAAGGAAAAAGCCCTTTGAAATAGTGCTGTGAAGTGTCGATGCAGTTTTCACAACAAACAAGTGATTGGTGGTTAGGTTAGGTTAGGTTAGTGGTGAGTGGGTCTATAAGGCCCTCCACTGCGACTCGCAAGAGTCTATTGTGGATCATACCTATTCAGATTTCACCAAACAAATTCAGCTTCTTAACAAAGCCGATTAGTTTGTTTGATGAATGATATTTCAGGTCCGAGGGCGAGAGAGAGACTCATTTAGTGTTTGTTTGGCAAAGTTTATTGCGATGCCAATAAAAGGTTCTGGTCCGATAAAAACGCGTGCGGCACCCTCCCTTGTAAGAGAATCCTCCTTCTCATTGCCATCCATGCCAGAATGGCCAGGGATCCAGACCAGCGATTCTCTATTGAGTTCTCCTATTGAGGAGATTCTTTTTTGGCAGTTTAAAACCAGTTTCGAAGTTATGTGTGAGATTGGTTTGCTCCAATCTCTCCACACATGAAGCAATGGCGTAAATTTCCGCGTGAAATACGGTTGCATACGATCCTAGAGATGTTGAAATTTCTGTCCTAGGTCTGCGCCCGTATACACCTGCACCAGAGCCTAAGGATGTTTTTGATCCATCTGTGTACCAATAGCTGTCTGCTCTTAATAATTCATCCTTACGGAGGACCCATTCGTCTCTATTTGGAATTAGGACGGTATAAGGCAGGTCATAGTTTACTGTTGGAGGCATTATGTCAGAGGTCCAGGGTCCAGGGTCCAGGGTTCAGGGACCAGGGTCCATGGTTCAGGGTCCAGAGGTCAGAGGCCCAGAGTACTGTGACTTTCAGTGTCCACTAGCATTCTGCTTTGCTCTGTATAAGCCTGTTTTGTGCATTTAGAAATATGCGCAATTCTATATGTTGTCCATCTAACCTCCCTTTCCAGAAATATATGGAGAGGAGGTAGGTCTAGAAGGATTTCCATGGCTGCTGACGGTGTGGCACTGATGGAACCAGTAATTGCCAGACAAGCCTGTCTCTGTATGCCAGAGAGCTTTGCTTGGGCCGTTCGCTATAAAGCTTTTGACCACCAAGCAATAGCTCCAAATGTGATCATTGGTCTAGCAATCATCACATATATCCAATAGGATAGTCTGGCCTTATAGATAACTTTTTTCAAGTAAGCGTTCCATGTAAGTTTTGTATCTAGGATAATCCCCAAATATTTTACTTCCGCTGCAAATGGAATAACCTCACCATTGTAGGAAAGTGGTGGACGATCCTCCAATTTCCTTTTTCTAGTGAATGGGACTATTACAGTTTTACCAGGGTTAACAGACATCTGTTCCCTCTGGCATCAACTGTGGACATTGTCCAACGTCTTTTGGAGAATATTATATGCTACCCTTCCTCTGACTTGTTCCTTGCCAGGATGACAAGGTCGAAGGGGAGATAGTACTCCATTTTGTGGGCAGCCCCTGGAAACCTTAATGCTAATGGTCTCATCCTGAAGAGAAGTATTGGCTGTTCTATTAGTGAGCATGGCATGTATCCAGCCGTTAATAGTTTGTTTAATGCCCTTTTCAGCCTAAGCTGAACCAATGGAGGTCGGTAGTGCGTTGTCGAATGCTCCTTCGATGTCAAGAAATATGGCCAGCAATCTCCTTGTGTGATTTTCTCAACAAGGTTATGTAACGATAAATCTGTTGATTTGCCAGTTTGATAAGCGTATTGGTGGGTGCTCAGGGGAAAGTTATATAAAGTTATATGAAGCCTGATGTAGCACTCTTTCAAGTCCTTTAAGCAGGAAAGATGTAAGGCTAATTGGTCTAACCGATTTAGGAAGTGGGTCTGTGCGGCCCACTTTCGGTATATAAACCACCCTAGCCGCCAACCAACTGGATGGTATGTAATTCCACGCCAGACTAGCTCTATACAGTTTAATGAGGATGGGTAAAAGTAATTCCAGTCCGTTTTGCAGCACAGCTGGAAAAATGCCATCTCCACCGGGAAATTTGAAGGGTTGTAAAAGATTTGATTGCCCATTCAATTGCCGGTGCTGTAACGTCCTAGGCAACCTCCCAATCGTTCTTTTTGGGGCGCTTTGCGCCTTCAAAGTGGGGTGGTCGATAGTTATCCAGAGTCAAACTTCAAGGAAAGTGATTTTTAATTAAAAGCTCTAACGTTTCTTTTCTAGAGGTCGTGAAAGTGTCATCAGGTCGCTTTAACGACCCTATCTCGGCAATCGACTCTTGAGAGAGAATCTTGTGAATTCTAGTACTGCGAGTTATTATCAGAAATACTCCTACAGAACTTCTTCCAAGACTCCCGCTTCGCCTTTCTAATTTCTTTGTTGTAATTTGTTAGAGCAGTTCTGTAAGGCTCCCAATTGCCTGACTCTTTAGCTCGGTTAAATAGTCGTCGAATTTATTTTCTAGGCATTTGTTCCACTAAGAAACACCAGTGGGTTATACCTTAGATTTAGTCAATAGTTTTTAAGTACTTGAAAGCAAAATTGCTGGTTGGTCATTTTTGACCAGCTGCAGTTTCCAACGTGAAGACAAAACTAAGGAAAATTATGGTTGTAATAAATTTCACTTTTCTACTTAAAATTGAATGACGAATTGTCCACAACAATATTTTAGAATACTTAGGAAACACCCTGTATAATAATATTTTTTTCGAATTTTTAAATGCCATTGTTTAAAATAATTGTCTTGAACGAATGAATTGTTTATTTGATAAAAACAATTTTTTTTAAACCAGTCTAGGTTAACAAAAAAAATCGTTTCTTGAATAAATTGTTTTATTGTTAAAAAACGCACTTGTTAACTTACAATTTTGTTGTTGGTAAATATGAATATTAAGGAACCATTTCTTAAAAATCATTATTTATCACGTTCTCTCATATTTAGAAAAAAAAAATTATTCACAAGATAGTGCATCGTCGTGACATGAGGATTTTCCATTTTTTATGTAGTTTAACAAATGTAAAATTAATAAGTCAGTGTAAACTGTAAATCAATCAAACAATGGATAATGTAATTATTCAACATAAGTACTTGCGATTTTATCAATCGATTTGTTTACAAATTTCCCCAAATAAACGAGTTTTCTTGAACAATAAAAAAATTATCGATGAAATTTGAAGGACTCTACTATATTGAAATATACAACACTTAAATTTAAAATAAAAATTTTCAGCTTTCATTAGAATACATTAAAAATATTTGAAAAAAAATTCAGTGTGTTTATATATTCGGCAAACAAATGGCTACTCGGACGTCGTTACGTAATTTGTTATTGTATAATGATAGTCATTATAGTAAAATTTGAGAGGCAAGGTCACACAGTTTTATGCGACACTATTTATTAACACTTTTTTAAAATGTAACTATACACGGTGGACGCACATAAAAACTCAATTATAGAAGCTAAAGCACGTGTTCGTTGCCCTTGACGGCATATTATTATGCTATCGAAGAAAAAAGCGACGAACACGTGTTTTAACTTCTGCAATTGATTTTGGACAAACTTTTAACGTAAATGTGTATTTTTTGAGTTGATTGCTAGAGCACTCCATCTCATCCAAATAAACGATCTTATTCGTTATCACTGGGATGAGGTGTACAATTAATATTAACACGTTGAATGCCCTACTTATCCAACATGGATGAGGCACAATGTTTTTGGGGCCACAAGTATCCACTACGGATACATACCGGTTTTTATATTTCTAGCCGTATGTATCCGCGTTGGATGCAGGCTTTGCACTTGTGGGCGCCACCAGCACCAGGGGTTGGTTAACCTGGTGGAGGACTACCTGACGGGGCGTGTGATAGTAGACTCTCGAGGGAGGAGGTATGAGATGAAGGCTGGAGTGCCCAGGGCTCGGTTCTTGGACCGACGCTCTTGAAGTGTGTGTTTGATGAGGTTTGTGGGATAGTATGTGAAGAGGGGTGTGAGATTATGGTGTAACCGGACAATGTGTGTCTGGTATGTATGGCAAAGGGAGAGGCGGAGATAGAAAGAAAGGCGGAGAGAATGTGTAGGAAGATTGTGGAGAAGATAGAGTGGTGCGGACTGGAAGTGGGGGTTGCGGTGGGAAGGGAAGGAGCAAAACGAGGAAAGTGGGGGTGATGGTGAAGGGAAGGAGAATTCGAATGGAGGAGTCTGTGAAATACCTAGGGGTGTGGTTGGATAGCCAATTATCCTTCAAAACTCGCATGGTAAAGGCAGCAGAGAAGGAGAAAGTGAGGGCAGCATGGCTGGGGAGATTGATGTGTAATGTGAAAGGGCCGGGAGAGTGGAATATGAGGGTAATTGGTAGGACGGTAGAGCAGAGCATGCTGTACGGTGCTGAGGTGTGGGGTGAAAGAGCGGGAGTGAATACGAGGGTTAGGCCACTCCTGCGGATGCAGAGAGGGATACTGCTGAGGGTGGTGCAGTGGTAAAGGACAGTGGGTGGAATGGAAGCAGTGGTGCTGGCAATGACCTACCCATTGGACGTGATGGCTAGAGTCAGGAATAAACGCTGGAGGGGTGCGACCAGAGAGGAAGTACAGGAATGGATGGAGGAGGAAATGGAGAGAAGGTGGGTGAAGTATGAGGGCGCGCTGCCAGGAGCGATTGGGAATAGGAGAGATTGGATGGACCGGAAATTCGGGGAGGTAAACGACTTTTTGACACAGGTGGTTACTGGACATGGGTCGAGAGTAGGGTACCTCCACAAGATTGGGAAAAGAGAGACTGGAGTGTGCGAGAGGTGTGAAGTGGAGGATGATGTGGAGGATGATGTGGGGCATGTGTTTGGATGCTGGAGGAACGAGGAAG
The DNA here is from genome assembly GCA_947563755.1 of Lochmaea crataegi. Classification (NCBI taxonomy): domain Eukaryota; kingdom Metazoa; phylum Arthropoda; class Insecta; order Coleoptera; family Chrysomelidae; genus Lochmaea; species Lochmaea crataegi. The sequence goes on along the minus strand of OX387423.1, from coordinate 60,869,182 downwards.
GGCTGAAGAAGTTGGAGAGGAATCTAGGGAGGCGGTGTATTGGGAGAACATGGTGGAAATAATGTTGAATAGGGAGGAGGAATGAATGGAGGTGAGTGGAGTAGTAGAGAGCATGGTTAGGGGGAGAGAAGGGCTCGATATGGCATGAGAGGTAGGAGTGATGTTAGGGAGAACACGACGGTGTGAGCGGAGGGTGTGCGAGGGACCGACGCCCGTCTCGAAGTATGCTAGGGTAGGGATTCCGAGGCGGGAGTAACGGCGAGTTTGAGGTGGTTTTGGTTGGTAGGCATCCCCATGGGGATGAGTCCAGCACTGTTTGGGTCCTGGACCCATTCGAACATGAGTTACCACTTTTTTTTTTCTTTTTTCGGGCCGAGATGGGAAACTCATGTTCGAATGGGTCCAGGACCCAAACAGTGTTGGACTCATCCCCAAGGAGATGCCTACCAACCAAACCCACCTCAAACTCGCCGTTACCCCCGCCTCGGAATCACTACCCTAGCATACTTCGAGACAGGCGGCGGTCCCTCGCACACTCTCCGCTCACACCGTCATCTTCTCCCTCCTATCACTCCTACCTCTCATGCCATATCGAGTCCTTCTCTCCCCCTTACCATGCTCTCTACTACTCCACTCCCCTCCATCCATTACTCCTCCCCCCTCAACATTATCTCCACCATGTTTTCCCAGTACACCGCCTCCCCTAGTTTCCTCTCCAACTTCTTCAGCACTTCCTCGTTCCTCCAGCATCCAAACACATGCCCCACATCATCCTCCACTTCACACCTCTCGCACACACCAGTCTCTCGTTTCCCAATTTTGTGGAGGTACCCTACTCTCGACCCATGTCCAGTGAGCACTTGTGTCAAGAAGTAGTTCACTTCCCCGAATTTCCGGTCCATCCAATCTCTCCTATTCCCAATCGCTCCTTTTAGCGCGCCCTCATACTCCTTCCACCTTCTCTCCATTTCCTCCTCCATCCATTCCCGTACCTCTTCTTTGGTCGCACCCCTCCAGCGTTGGCTTCTAGTTCTAGCCAACACGTCCAATGGGTAGGACCTTGCCAGCACCGCTGCTGCCAGTCCACCCACTGTCCTGTACCCCTGCACCACCCTCAGCAGTATCCCTCTCTGCACCCGCAGAAGTGGCCTAACCCTCGCATTCACCCCCGCTCTTTCAACCCCACACCTCCGCACCGTACAGCATACTCTGCTCTACCGTCCTACCAATTACCCTCCTCTTCCACTCTCCCGGCCCTTTCACATTACACATCAATCTCCCCAGCCATGCCATGAGTTACCACCTCGACCCGAAAAAAACCTTTTAAACGAAATGCTAGCAAAAAAAAGAAAGTGAAACAAACGTAGAGAAAAAAAAGTTATATCAAACCAAATTCAAATCTTACAAACGTTGAAGATAAGAGTTGGGATGTTTTGCAGCTCGTAGATGGCGGTTACTTTAAAAGTGTTCAGTGAAAGACTCGTGCACGGGTATTGGAACAGGAACAGGAACGATATCATTTGGCGTGACCTTGCCTTCAACTTGAGCGGGTAACTTGCTTTGAACTAGCCGTCTGCAGAGCAACCAGAAAGTTGAATGTTCACCACACAATAAATTTTTTTTATTTACAATCATATAGTCGGGGAAATACCCCAAGTCCCTTTTTCTTGCTCTATTATTTACATACAGAGTAAGTTTCAAGTATGAAACGCCTCAATTATCTCGGAAACAGATCGCACGATTTTTATAGATTTTGGTATGCAAGGATCTTGTTATATGGCCGATATTATGGAGGTATTAACATTGTTGTCAGATCTTTCCTTTTTTCGAAATAATAATTAACTTAGTTATTCCAAATGGATCAACCTGTATATTTTTTGCCTTTTGAAATCCTTAGAAAATACTGATTATTTTTCATGTATTTCCCTATACCTAAATGCCATAATTTCGGAGTTATAGCTACATTTACATTATCTCCGCCGAAGTTAAAATAATACATTTGTATGACTGCTACAATAACAACTTTGACGTTTCAATAAATTAGTATTGTTGGTGTTTATTGAAAGTCACAATGGATCGTTTATCTGTAAAAGAACGAACTGAGAGTTTAATGATATTAGGATATGGTGATATGCGTTAGAAGTCAACAAAAAACGTAATATCTTATCCTAACCGAAATCCCATAACAGGAGCTACTGTCAGTAAATTAGAAAAAAAGTTTAACGAAACTGGTTCAGTAAAAGTTTTATCCATTCATACAAAATAAGATTAGAGTTGTCAGATGATGATTTCGATAGACGTGAAGACTTTGCAGACATAATGATGGAAAAATGTTACAATTAAAACGATCCAAATTGTTTAAGAAATGTTATGTTTTGCGATGAGGCCACTTTTTTAGTAATGGAAACGTAAATCGGCATACTTGTAGATACTGGTCACGTAACAATCCTCGTTGGATGCGCGAATCCCACACCCAATATCCACAAAAACTGAATGTATGGGCGGGAATAATAGGCGACTAAATAATTGGTTTCTTTTTCATTGAGGGAAACTTAAATGGTCTGGCGTATTTAGATTTATTGGAAAATAGTATTATACCTGAGTTGGCTCGGTTATTTCCAAAGTAAGTATTTTTTTACATTTTAATGTAGAAATTTCGTTATTCGAAACTTTCAGACAATAGAATATTGTACATTCAACTATCTTTAGAATGAAAATATTTTTTTATTAAATAATTTATAATATAAAATACTGTGTTTTGAGAGATTTGAATTTAAGGTGGCATTTCTGCTGCGTAGTGATAACTCAGATTGCCGCCCGCTTCAAACAGCTCTTTTCATACAACTGATAACGACATTTGTCAGTTTAGTGTTTATTTATTTAAAAATATTCATTAGTCAAACTTTATTACCACTTTTTCGCGTTTGTTGTTTATTGTTTATTTTTTCACTTTTAACAAAGTTAATTGCTATTTTTATTATTTATTCAATTTGATAAACAAAATATACAGTCTATGCTTGTTTTTTCTTGTTAATAATATAGGTTTCCAAGTAGAATCTTATTTTTGTAAATATTTTTACATACATTACAGTACATGGTATTATGGTATTTTTCGATATCAAACTTGTTGTTTACTTTTAGTGTGTGCTATACCAAAGCCACAAACGTAAATAAAGAATAATTGAAACATACAATTGCATTTTCTACATACTTATTCATCCTCAAATTATTAACAAATTTTACATAAACTACTTATTATAACCATACAATTTTTCACAATAATGTGACATTTGCTTAATACTTTCGCCATGGCCTGCGGCCAATGATGATTCGATATTTAGACGTGACCTGATCCCTCATTGGCCACGACAACGGCGAGCAGTACCTACAATACATATTTCACGTAATTGTCAATTAGTTCAAAAAGTCTGAACACGACCCTTTCGGAACACACTCCCAATCTAGTAACTTTTAGTGGTGTGATTGAGATTTCCTAAAATGTTCCTCCCAGTTTAAAAACAAGTTTTATTAGAATTAAAGCTTTTTGTGATGAAATTTAATCATGATTCATTCTTGGGTCTCTGAAATATTTTAAACCTTAAATTACCATTTTTCCATGTTTTGTATGTGTACCAGCGTTGCCAGATTTTTTTTTGCCAAGTCGGGATTTTGGAACTTTTTGAGTGAAAAAAGCGGGAATCTTTCGTCGAAAGCAGGACATAGTATATAATCAGAAGTTTTTATCATTATCATTATTTATCATTTTTTCTGGCATCCGACCATTTTAAATTCACCTGGGAAAAAACGCGTTCAGGAAAGCAGTTTGATGTTGGGATACTTAATATGAAAGACACTAGTTTAAACATTTTCCTGGTATCTTTTTTTGGAAACAGTTGAAAGAGCTGTTGTGGCAGTGGTGTCTTTGTTATCGAGTTATCCCCGAAAAGCGGGACTGAGCCCGCGCAGGACATTTAATTTTTACTTAGAAATCGAAACGTCCCGCCAAAATTGGGACATCTGGCAACGCTGATGTGTACCAACACTTAGTAGCTGGTAGACTATCCTTGTCAAGGCTAGAGATTAGCAAACTTTCACTCACATCCAGCAACTGAGCATTGGTGAACCAAATACTGAACGTGACCAATTACTGTTGTCTATAAAGTATAGATTCCGAGTATTCGATCTCTAAAAGACATAAATTTGACAACGACTGACAGTTGAAAACCGAAATAATGAAACACTTCCGATTTGTAACTATATTTACAGTAAGATCAGATAAAATGTCTAGCTCTATTTCCCTGACTATACGTATCATTGAAACAATTCTGTAGCACACAATTTCAAATTTTCTATTCCAGTTTCTTGTTAAAAGTGTGGATGTCAATACTCTTGGTATATATAATCTGGAAACATTGTACCATGGAATAGAGTAATCGCGTGCAATGAAAAGGTAACTAGCGTTCAAAACTCGAGGATGGTGTTGTGTGGAAATGGGGGGTGAAGGAAAAGAAGAGGGAGCGAAAGCCAGAGTCGTCGATGGTGGTGAACAAAGGCAGAAGTTTGTGATACAATGTTTTACAGTGGAAAATATATTCTATTTATTACAAAAATGGATTTAACGAAAAAAGTTTTTGGGTAAGTATGTATACTGGGGTGACTTTTATTGAGACCTTAGGAAGAGGGTGAATAGTTGAAAAAATTGTTTATAAATTAAGGAAATAGAAATAATTTATAATATACTTCGTTCCAAGATATTTCATTTTGACTTATGCCAACATGATTGATTTAAGATCAAATCACACAGCAGGCAGTCGTTAATCCGATAACAATAGCACAGTATCGTATTCGTTTCTTCGAAAAGCGAAAAGATAATGCCTGATAGTATGATTATTTCACAACTGAAATGTTTGGTTGGTGAAATAATATTTGAGAATAAATTTTGTAACTTATTTAATTATTCTATTAAGTATTATTTGTGATTCGGAAGATACATTTCCGAATTTTTATATTTCAAGTTAAAAGTATTTTTCACTATAAATGGTTGACCATCTGATCTATGAATATTTTAATCTGATTTTGTGAATATAAAAAGAGCTTTCATTGCTTGTTTTCCTTTGTCTGAACTGTACTACACCTATAGTTTATTTCAGAAAGGTATAGAGTAATAAAACCTCATTAAGATGCAAAGGGAGCACAGAGTGACCCAACGAATATTTAAGCCACTTTCATAGTTTGGCATTGATTTCATTGTAAAATTCTTTCTTTTTATCAAGTGCAGTTAGTACCACCCGGGTTGGGGTCAATATATGGGTTTAGCCTATTGTTATCCATTCACAAACACTGAAAATAGTGTGCCAAAAGCGTGCCGGTAGGATACTCGTAAAAAGGAAAGAATTTTATTTTAACAGAATAAAAATTAGGCATTATGTACATAGTATTAGGTACACTTATTTTTTATTGAACATTATACAAAAAATACATTATAAGTTCTATAGGATTTAGTTCGCAATGATATGGCGGTGTGCGCAGCACAGTTACACTATGTTTTTCTGCTATATCTTCCACGGCGTATTTCATAAAACGATGTTTGTGTAAATTTGCTATAGCTAATAGTTCTTTTTTTACCAAATTATCTTCAAATTCAATACTTTTGGTGGTTAACCAGTCAATAATTTCTTGTTTTCTCCAAGATGAAGTTGGAGTCTTCTCTATGCGTCTAGAATGATAACTCGCGTTATCCATAACTACTACTGAATCAGCCGGAAGATATTTTATCATTTCACCAAAATAGTCTTCAAAAACATCCGAATCCATGTCCTCATGGTAATCTCTCGTATGGCACGACTGAAATGTTAGCAAACCTTTTAAAAATCCCTCTTCGCTTCCAATATGGACGATTATTAGTTTTTTCCCTTTACCTGAAGGCACCTTAATACCCGTTGACAGGCCTTCCATGAAAGCTTGGCGAGCTCTGGTTATATTTTTGTCTTGCCACATTTTTGGTACTGTGTAACCTTCTTTGATCGCTTTCCAGTAAAAGTGCTTTACGGTTATGCTTTTCCCAGGCAAAATCCATATTTCTCAAAGTGTTCCATAAAAGTTTTTTAGTTATCAACGGAATACTGTCATCCTGGCCAAGCTCCATTAAAATCTTATCTCGGGTGGGTATTTCCTTTTTAAAATAAAAAGGGTGAACCTTTCTTCGAATTACACTTTTGGTGTCTTCATCAAGGACTTTTACTGGTCTGCCTGGACTTTTCTTGGGAGGCTCCACTTGGGCTGCTATCTTTCTCCCCCGCAATAATTTAAAAACGGTGGAATTTCCAACTCCAGTAATTCGGGAACATCGGTCGACAGTTTCTTGTACAGTAAATTTCGGGTAATCGTATTTTATGCAATCGTGTACATTTAAAATAAAGTTTTTCATTCACTGATAGTGGAGAATTATTGGAACATCTTTTCGTTGGTGTAGGTAAATGTCGCCATTTTATTACTAATCTTATAATACTGTGAACACTATTTACGGCTTAACAGAAAATACAGATTCGTTAAACTAAACAAATATACTTATAAAGGTCTAAAAATTTTGGGTAAGGCACCTTGCGGCGCATGGTTGAGCCGAATCTGAAACAGGGTTGGAATTAGGTAGAGGCACTAATAGAAGGTTAAACGGTACCTGTTAAACGCAAAACGTAACTGTATAATCTACTACCTAAGTAATCCCTACACAATATTTCGATATTGACACTTCAGGCCAGAAAACATACTTTTCCTAATTCTCTTACGCAATTACTTGAAATTTTAATATTACAAACAATACTATTTCAAGACCTACGCCTATGGCCGACACCGGAATTGAGCCGAACTGGACGGAATTACCCATTTTATTACTATATACCTTTCTGAAATAGACTATAACTACTTTATTTCCAATGCCCTTTTTATATTTACATATGATGGGATTAAAATATTTATAGATAAAATAGTAAGTGAAGATTTAGGGATAGTCATGTTTAATATTGTCACAGAATTTTAGTTTATAATAAACATTTCACTCCGAAAGTGAGCCGATTTTATCAAAAATGTCATTAGTGAAATTGCCGAAAAGCAACAAACTTGAATAAAACCTTGATAACAGTATTTTTTCTCGAGTGGTATTCGACATTACTATTTCACGAGAAAAAGACAAAAAACAATAAAATTAGAAAACTTTTATTTAACAATGGAGCATAAACAAAAAAAATAACTTAATTATTTAAATAAAAGTTAAGGTTATGATAATTAAACGTTTGTACATTGTTTTTATCGTTATGATGTGATTGTAGAACATGTACTTGCGGGTTGGATGAACTAATACTAGAAAAATTTACTTGATCTGGTGCTTTTTCTCTTAAGTTTTCAATTAATTTTAAATGATGTTCAGAGTCCAACGGCAAATAAGGTTTTAAAGTATTGGCATGGAAATGTCCTGTTAATTTTATCATTTCTTGCTCACCAACACCTTTTTTTGCAAGGATAGAAATAGTGGAAGATCGATTGTTATATTTAATTCAGTTGAACTAGATTTACCTAGGAAATACTTCTAGCTGACATTAGTAATAATATTGACAAAAAACATCAAATGCAAAATAACAAAATACAAAGTGATCTAGCATATACAGATTGCGAAAGTCCCTTTCTTACGCTGCGACTTATACAAGTACGACAAGGAAAATATGAGCAAAACTACGTGAAAGAGAGAGAAGACTTGTTAGCCCAACGATCATTCGTCCCCTCTAACAAAACAGTTGGGCGTGTATTCAGTCCCCTCTACCAAAAACAGTTTTGCGTGTGTTCATCGCCCCACTAGTTCAACCGCTGTTGCCAGAAGCTCAGATTAATTTGTAAAAATGATATTTTTGTCACGTTATCGTTAACTTTTTTTCGAGCTGATACACTATTAGCTAAAATTAAACACCTTCATCCGGCAACAGTGTCCTTTACATAGAGAACTCACCTTTAAATGTATGTGATCTTTTCACTACAGACCTTGGTTAGCGCAATCTGTATAATAATTCTCAGGGGTGTAGTTAAAAAGTCAATCATAGTACAAACGGTCAGGTGGTCTTCAGATTCTTGAAGATCGTCTTGGACTTGTTTGTGGATTTAAAATATGATTACTTTGTTGCTGTTCAATGCTCTGCTCTGTAGTATTCGAATTATAAGGAGGTGGAAAACTATTGAATATAGATGTTGATGTACATGGCTTATTAACAAATTCATTAATATCATAACGACTTGTAGTATCTTCTTTTTCTTGGACCGCAGTCGACTGTCGAGTCGATACTTCCGAGGATTGGTTGTCATAGTAAAAATTTTTAGAACCCGCAGTGGGTCTAAAAACTCTATACTGTCTCCTGGGTGGTAGTGGAAATTGTTGTTGAATGTTTTGCTGTTTGGATTGATTGTCCATGTTTTTTTATTGTTTTAATTCGGCGGTTATAGTGATAGGGTTCTTAATATTGCACGATCGGAGTTGATTGAAATGTCTTTTTATCATGTAATCATCGTCCAATTCAATTATATAATGTAATTTTCCAAGGTGGTTTATAACAGTTCCATACTTCCAATAAATGTTTTCATTTCCATGTTAATTTTTGGTGACAACTGGTTCTGTAGTAACACAATAAGCTCATTATAAGTCTTACTATTGGGTAAATCAGGAGATGTAAGGCTTGATAAAATTTTATAATATTTACTTCCTAGGCAATTGATCAATATCATAACTTTTGCATCATTTGTATCTTCGTCGGAAGCATCTATTCCTTTTAGTTTGAAATAATTTTCTAGGCGTTCCTGACAATGATTAAATGATTCGGAATGTTCATCAAAAGGTTTAAAATTCAAGATTTGATGTTTAAGTGAATCCCTAATATAATTTGAAGCATTATTCGTCGGTTGTAATGTCTCTATTAGTTTGTAACGGTAAATGTCTGTACCTCACAGGGCACCAGCTCGAAGGGCTCCGGCTAGAGACTCCTCTCAAGGGTGATTCGACCCCAAGTTTATGCTGCACAAGGATAACAGAAGGGTTGTAAAAGTTGAGGGCGCCACTACCTTTTTAACGATAAAAGGTACTAAAAACTAAGGCGGAAAAGGTAGAAACGCTTTGTAAAATTTAAATAAAAGTTAATGAAGAAAAGTTACTAAAAATTACCCCGGGCGATATCTCCCTCAACTTTTATAGTTGAGGATAAAAAAAAAGATTTAAAAACAAATTTTTAATTTATTCTGCCACAGGAAATGTATAACGGAATTTGTACTTTTATAGGTACTTGGCTTAGATGAAGTGGTTTCCTGGAGAAGAAGTCAGGTCTTGATCTGAACTGATGTGTTCTGTTCTAGGGCGGTATTTTGAGCTAGGGCTGTATCCTGGGGTTCTATCCTTGGCTATATTCTCGGGTTGTATCCTAGGCTATATTCTTGGGTTAAATTCTTGGGTTATATCCTAGCCTAGGGTTATATTCTAGCCTAGGGGTTATGTTCTTGGGTTATATCCTAACCTAGGGTTATATTCTTGGGTTATATCCTAGCCTAGGGGCTGTGCTTACCTAGAAGTACAGGTGGATCAGGGATATGTAGGAACTTGAATGTAATGGCACATTATGTTGGTCAGCTTTTCAGGTTAAAGAAAAGGAAGGCAGTTATTTGAAAGTCAAAAAATTGATTTAATTTACTGAAAGCTTTCCAACATTATATGTTCCATGTTAAAACAGTAAAAATAGCAATTATCGACTAAATTAAAAAAATATACTAATGATCCGAAAGAAACTAATCATAGCAAAAAGTTATTTATTTGGTTATATGAAAAAATATCGTGCTTAGGAAATATATGAAACCGGCACTGGCGTTACGAAAGAATATTTTATAGGTTAACAGTAATTTATAAAAATGTTATTTTATAATTAAAAGAGTTATTTCGCAACTGAAAAGGCTTGAAAATGTTTGTATAAAAGTAAAACAGTGAATTATAAAAGAATATTTGGTTTAAAACTACCATATTAGTATAAAAGAACAGTTTATGACCACGTGTTGAATTTAATTTCGTCTATCTCTGTAAAAAAATAAAGATTGCTACGAAAATTATATCAGACAGTACTTTAGAAGAAGCTTATTAATTATAAATTATGACTTTGAACTTACCACAGCAAAATTCATAAGATAGGTACTTAAGATATGAAAGATAACGAAAGATGATCTGTCTCCTTAGGCGGTCGATAACAGAAAGGGGTGTTTCACGTGGCGTTGTGCAAAAAATGGAAGCGTCCGTTGGCAGACGTCAATTGTCTTACGGTCAGGGTTGAAGAGTTTGAGATCACAGAACTATAATTGGATGTGGCTAGTGCCGACGAGCTCTAATTAAAAGAATTTATTCTGTAAAATCGAAACAGGTCGATAGACATGTTAAAAGTTTAGTTACAGTTTCAACCAAAGCTAATTCAGCCATCTTTATTTATCGCCGCATTTCTTAGTTTCATCAATCGTCGCCAAAATTGTTATATTCAATTCAGTTGAACTAGATTTACATAGGAAATACTTCTTTAGTGATATGACATTTATTTTTCATTATACCTTACTGAAAACCCTATCTTAACAAGCCTATTAAGAGAACCGAAAAAAAGTTTTCGGTGCGCTAACATGCGTTGCTAAGGGAACTGTCATAATACAATTGAGGTTTAGTGTTGCTAAGGGAACTGAACACAGTTCCCTTAGCAACACTAAACCACAATTGTATTATGACAGCCGATGTCAGTGTTTTGAATAATAATAATTGTACTATGATAGCAGATGTCAGTCTAGTATAGTAAATACTTTCTAATTTTTGTATTAAGGAAGGTATAATGAAAAGTATCGTTCATTACACATCCATAAATGCTTTTCCCGTGCTTGCACGACTTCCTGCGCGCGCACACAGGAAAAGCCTATTTTCTGGACTCGTAATGAAATATACTATTTTATAACTGACAGTAGTAATTAATATTAACAAAAAACATCAAATGCAAAATAACGAAATACAAAGTGATCTAGCATATATAATAGCGATGTGAATGGTTTTTTACTTTAAATTTTTTGGTATGTACGCCAATTTTTTCTGCCGAGAGTTTGGTCCATTTTGACATGCTGTTGATTCCAATAGGCATGTTTTTATACCAAATTCCATTTTCCAATTTGGATGGACTGTTAAAAAACGCCTGTCAGTTGTGATTTCTGGATTGGTATTTATTTTTTCCAATAATTTTAAAAATAGACGAGTAGGACAATGATCTTTGTTAGTGTTCTTTCTTACCAACCATTTGCTACTGGCCAAGGCCAAGGCTGTTGCAACTCCTTTTTTAGTCTTTGAAAATATGGGATTGTATTCGATACGTCCCGTAAATTCTCCATTTAGGTCTAACTCTTGTTGGAAATAATGTACTTTGCAGTTCACTGCTTTGTTGCCTCCTCGCCAGGCAAGTTCAAAACAGAATAAGGGAAATAGTTTTTTTTACTACTAGCCTCTAAACCTAACTTTATTGACTTTTGTTGAGGTGGTAAAGTTGTTCATTATTAACCAAGGTAGAAAAATACAGCGCCTACTTGATTATAACTGAATCTCAATCCATTTAATAGAATGTGAGGTTAACTTGTGCACAGTTGTCATGTCATGTGAAACGGGAGTCGACAAACTAATATTTAAAAAAATAAAATGCCAGTAGTGAAAAAAATGCTATATGAGCCACGGTAGAAAACTGTATTAATGACTCGGATCAATTAAAGACCTCGAAGCTTCGCTTCTCGGTCTTTAATGGACCTCGACAATAATACCTCACTTTTCTACGTTGTAAGGGTTTTCGAACTTCCTTTTCTCTTGGTTACCTTAAAGTTGTTTTCGTGTTGTTCTTGATAGTACTTTTCTTGTAGCATTTGCGCCACGATGTTCCATATGATTTTGATACTTGACTCTTCGTAGTTCTCTCCGTTTTTTTTTCATATTGTAAGCATAATCTTCGAATGGAGAAAACTTTAGCCAACAGGAAGCTTTGGAGACACACGTATTTGGAGATATATTCTCCGACACTGCCGTTTTAATTTCTGTAATGGATTCGGTTCCAAATCTGTTTTTTGTCTTCAGAAACACTCATTTTTGAAATTAACTAATCTGACGTTTTTTAACAAGAAATAACACAATGACATTTTAAATAAATATCAGAACCATGGTAACAAAATTTGCTTTGACCTTGAAAAAATTAAAATTTTGACCCTGTAAAAATCACATGTGAATTTTCAAGGTAATTGAAGGTAACTTTTTAGTCAGTAAAAAAGATGCCGTTGCTATGGTATTTTGCAAGTGAAAAACAATCTAGTGAATAGTCTCTGTAATTCTGTTATTTATTGAGAATGTTTATTTTTTTTAACGAAAAACGTTGATCAATATCCCTATTTGTCCTTGAAGAAAATGTTAAATGCACAATTTTTATGTTGAAACCTTCCCATCGATCATATTTTCTAGTTATAATTGTTCATCACAATCACTTTACGACTGTGACATCATCATTAGACTCGTCGAATGACATTGTTATGATTGTTTTATTAAATGATTGTATAATGATGGGAACGTTCTTCAAGTCAATGTTATCTGGCGATTATTTACACATGCGTATCTAACCTTACCTTACGGTACTTTTCAGTACCGACTAGATCTAGCGTTAATAAAAATAATAATGATAACAAAAAGATCGTGAATATTTGGATGGAACTTTTAGAAATTCATTGGGAGACGCGCATACAGTAAAGGTAAATGGGACACACCGAGGTGAGTCTAAATAATCTATACTGGCTGTCATGACAAGCTTACACTATCTATACAGTGTGGAACAGCCAAATGGAATGAATTCGATAACGAATAAATGAGGGAGTGTTGGGAAAAACTCTTGGACACGTCGATTTGTATTTTAAAATGCGCATTTTTTTCAAAAAGAAAATTATTTAGGGTGTGTCATGTGACAGTGGCCAATACCAATTTTCTTATTTTAAATGCAATTATTTATTTTTTGGATTCTTCTTCTAACGTTACTCAACATCTCAGGCGTGACTGATCTAATCGCAAGCGTGATCCGTCTTTTCAAATCATCTAAGTTGAGGGGTTTAGTTTTGTATACAATACTTTTGACATATCCCCACAATAAGAAGTCTCATTGCGTTAGATCAAGAGATCTTGCTGACCATTCTATCGATCCGCGCCTCCCTATCCACCGATTTGGAAAAATTTGGTTCAGGTACTACCGTAAATTGATTTGGTAATAGGGCGGTGCTCCATCTTGCTAAAACCATATACTGGCAGGAACTTGAGGGTTTGATGGATCAGGATATAAGTTTGTCAAAGTTGGCACGACATTATTTTGGAGCAGTTCTAAATATTCATCTTCATTCAAGTTGCCATCAATGAAAAAAGGACCTACGATATGATTTCCAACAATTCCTGCCCAAACATTAACTCTTTCAGGATATTGCGTATGTTTTTCTCTCATCCAGTGAGGATTCTCGTTAGACCAATAGCGGCAATTTTGAAGATTAAGATGACCGTGAAGTGTAAATTTCCTCTCATCAGAAAACAAAACATCTTCTAATTGGATCACATTGTTGTTTTTTTTGTTCACAAAAATACGTTCTCCTATCGAAATCGCCTTCCATGAGCTCCTGAGTTGGCATCATTTTATAGGGATGCATTTTCCTTTCCTTTAATATTCGAAAAATTGATGTGTGGCTAACGTTGAACAGTGGGGATACTTTTAGATCAGAATTATGTGGGTTTTCTTGAAACTCAAACATAATATCCAATTTCGTATCATCACTTACTGCATTGGCAGCTACTTTTTTTTTATCTGTCTTACATGTCCAAGCTCGCGAAATTGCTTTTCTATATTGCTAATGTTCCTTGGGATATAGGTGAGAAATTTGGAAATTTTTCGTGAAATAAGCGAGAAACTTCCATTTGTGTCCGTGTGTTATCTCCATAACCAATCATTTGTAGAATGGTTATTTTGTGGTTAAATGAACCATTTTTCTGATATTATTAAGTTCAGTTAATGAAATTCAAACCACAATAGCACTGACTGACTTTTGCTTACTTTCTCAATTTCAAGAGCTAAATGGGAAATAAGTATTGAGTGTAATGTTGCGAACTTGTGAAATAAAATCATTTTCATTTTTTAATGTTAATTTTTGTAATAAATCTGAAAACACTTAATATTTCCGAAATAGTTGAAGATGGGACGGTAGGAAGATAGGACATTGTAGATGAATTATGTCTAGAATTTTCTGAATAAACCAAAAAGTAAATAATATACAGGGGGTTGCATTTAAAATAAGAAAGTTGTTTTTGGCCACTGTCACATGACACACTCTATATAATTTAAAAAAAAAATGCGCATTAAAAAAAACAAATCGACGTGTCCAATAAGCGTTTTTCCCAACACTTCCCACACATTCGTTATCGAATTTATTCCATTTGGCTGTTCCACACTGTATATTCGATTCTACGTAAACGATTTTTATGAAAATTGGTATATATGGGTCACAAGCTATGGCGAATTCATAGAAAATATTTTGAAAGACATGACAATTCCGATTATACCGAGAGTGAGCAGTAACTTTGAATAGAACACCCTTATATTATTAACTTTTCGGATTCCACTTTGTGTAAAATACCCTATAGGTACCTAAGAGTATATTTTTCGAGATATCAATAGGCTTCACTTTCTCAACTTATGGTTGAAAACAACCAAATTGTGTTAAAGGAAGTATTCTTTTCACGATATCACGAGTGGGTCGTGGTCTATCTGGATATCTTTTAGCAAATAAAGCACATGTCCTAGTAATAACTCAGATTCACCATGAATTGAAAGTAACTTTTCCAAACGAACCATTTCTGTCACTTTGCAATAGTGCCAATTACCACAAATAATTACAATTACCTAATATTTAATTATTACAGCTACATACTCTGCCTACTAAAATAAAACAATAAATAACACGGCTTGCTTATAATAAGCAACAATAAGGGAGAAATGATATTTAAGAAAAAAGGTCTGCCAAAGTATAGGGATTTTCTCTCAAAATGGCATTAAAATTCTACGTAGAATCCGAAAAGTTGCTCACTCACTCACTTCCGGTATAGCCGGAAGAGTTATCTCTGTCAAAATATTTTGTATGAATTCGCCATAACTTGTGACCCATATATACGAATTTTCATGAAAATCGTGTAGGTATTATTCAATATATAGATATTGTAAGCTCGTCGTGACACACCCTGTATTTTAGGGGTCTTTCTTTCTTTATAATTAAGATACAGGGTGATTTTTTAGTTTTCCCCATTTTTTCAATTAATCATAACTTATGAACCACCTTTTACATTTTTGTAATAGATATGTATATTATTTGTCCACAGTGGTATCGATTAATATAATCAATAAAAATTTTATTTCAGATTCGGCCTTGAAAACATTAATAAATAAGTTTTGACTCGAAACAACGTATTTGAAATCGTATTTGAAAAGACTAGATGTATTTGTTGCTTCCGCATACAACTTTTTTACTTATTAACTTCTAAATCTACACTCACCGACTTAAAATTCGATCCATTGAAATTTTTGACTAATTTTAATTTGCGACAACTCTCTTATCTTCAGTCTGAATTCGAAGTTTTTTTTTGCATTTGTATATAAACTTAGCCGCTTTAAAATTTATGATTTCAAATTTGCGAAAAATATGCACAACTCAACTATAGTATACAGGGTGAAATAGGTTACCTTGTTTTTTTTTCTTAATTTTGAGACACCCTGTAGGATAATTCTGCAAGGAGGGCTTTACAGAATAGGCTTTATCAGAGAGGCTGATTCATTACCAACATTCTCTCTTTTTATTTACTTCAATATCTTAATTTCCTTTTAGAGATACGAATGTAGATGTATCGATAATAAGGTGGCACAAAATTGAACAAAAAATCTTCCCTAAACGGTATTACTTTTTTCTACAACTGCTATGAAAAGTGACGTATTTCTCATACCTTACTTAATTTCAAAACCAAATATTGCTCATACTGTGAGAAATAATATTTCTCACGGCACTTTGCCCACGCCACATATATTTATATGGAGAATCAAATAAAATCGACAAAAACTTAGTAGGCTAATGTCATCTTTAAATACCTACTTAGTTGTCACAAAACTGTCAGATTATATTAGAAAATATGTTAAAATTTTTAAAAAATTGTCAAAAATTTGGAAAAATGGTTAATAATTGTCAAAAACTGTCAACGTTTTCAAAAAATGGTTAATAATTGCCAAATATTTTCAAAAATTGTCAAAAATTTGGAATAATGGTTAATAATTGTCAAAAATTTGTCAAAAACTGTCAAAATTTTGAAAAAACGGTCAATAATTATAAAAGACTGTCAAAAATGGTCAATAATTGTCAGAATCTGTCAAAATGTTTCAAATATTTTAAAAAATGGTCAAAAATAGTCAATAATTGTTAAAATTTTAAAAAATGATCAAAAACTGTCAACATTTTTGAAAGTTGTCAGAAATGGTCAATAATTGTCAGAAACTGTCAAAAATGGTCAATAATTGTTGAAAATTGTCAAAATTTTTGAAAAGTGGTCAAAAATGGTCAATAATTGTCAGAACTTGTCAAAAATGCTCAAAAATCGGCAAAAATTGTCAATAATTGTTAAAATTTGGAAAAATAGTCTAAAATGGTCAAAATTTTTGAAAAATTGTCAAAATTGATCAATAATTGTCAAAAATGGTCAATAATTGTTAAAACTTGAAAATATGGTCAAAATTTTTGAAAAAATGGTCAATTGTCAAAATTGTCAAAATTTTCGAAAAATTGTCAAAAATGGTCAAAAATTGTCAAAATTTTGAAAAAATGGTCAATAATTATAAAAAACTGTCAAAATGGTCAAACATTTTGAAAAACTGTCAAAAATGATCAATAATTGTCAAAACTGTCAAAATTGGTCAATAATTGTTAAAATTTGAAAAAATAGTTAAAAATTGTCAAAATTTTGAAAAAATGGTCAATAATTATAAAAAACTGTCAAAAATGGTCAATAATTGTAAAAAATTGTAAAATTTTTTGAAAAATGGTCAAAGTTTTTGAAAAATTATCAAAAATGGTCAATAATTGTTAAAATTTTGAAAAATGATCAAAAATTGTCAAAATTTTGAAAAAATGGTCAATAATTATAAAAAAATGTCAAAAATGGTCAATAATTGTTAAAAATTGGCAAATTTTTTGAAAAATGGATAAAGTTTTTGAAAAATTGTAAAAAATGATCAATAATTGTCAAAAATGGTCAATAATTGTTAAAATTTGAAAAAATGGTCAATATTTGTCAAAAATTGTCAAAATTTTGAAAAAATGGTCAAAAATTGTCAAAAATTTTGAAAAAATGGTCAATAATTATCAAAAATTGTCAAAATTTTGAAAAAATGGTCAATAAAATATAAAATAAAACTTAGTAGAACGTACTGGGCATAATGTAATTCCTAACATCGCATTCTATTGCGCATATTTTTATTGATGGTTTTCCCAACCTCGCATTCTATTGTGCATAAGGAGCAAGCTCCTCTCGGCGGTCCGACGACCGCTCACCTTTTTTTATATAGGTGTCGATTTGAATATTTTTCAAACCGTCCAAAAATTGGTAAATATTAGGGTGGCTGCTATAGAACAACGCATTAAACTTTGCATGAAATATGGTCAAAAATTGTCAAAAATTTGGAAAAATGGTCAATAATTGTCAAAAACTGTCAAAGATTTCAAAAAATGGTTAATAATTGCCAAATATTTTCAAAAATTGTCAAAAATTTGGAAAAATGGTTAATAATTGTCAAAAATTGTCAAAAACTGTCAAAATTTTGAAAAAATGGTCAATAATTATAAAAGACTGTCAAAAATGGTCAATAATTGTCAGAATCTGTCAAAATTTTTCAAATATTTTAAAAAATGGTCAAAAATAGTCAATAATTGTTAAAATTTTAAAAAATGATCAAAAACTGTCAAAATTTTTGAAAGTTGTCAAAAATGGTCAATAATTGTCAGAAACTGTCAAAATTTTTGAAAAGTGGTCAAAAATGGTCAATAATTGTCAGAACTTGTCAAAAATGCTCAAAAATCGGCAAAAATTGTCAATAATTGTTAAAATTTGGAAAAATAGTCTAAAATGGTCAAAATTTTTGAAAAATTGTCAAAATTGATCAATAATTGTCAAAAATGGTCAAAATTTTTGAAAAAATGGTCAATTGTCAAAATTGTCAAAATTTTCGAAAAATTGTCAAAAATGGTCAAAAATGGTCAAAAATTGTCAAAATTTTGAAAAAATGGTCAATAATTATAAAAAACTGTCAAAATGGTCAAAAGTTTTGGAAAACTGTCAAAAATGATCAATAATTGTCAAAACTGTCAAAATTTGGTCAATAATTGTTAAAATTTGAAAAAATAGTCAAAAATTGTCAAAATTTTGAAAAATGGTCAAAATTTTCGAAAAATTGTCAAAAATAGTCAAAAATTGTCAAAATTTTGAAAAAATGGTCAATAATTATAAAAAACTGTCAAAAATGGTCAATAATTGTAAAAAATTGTAAAAATTTTTGAAAAATTGTTAAAAATGGTCAATAATTATCAGAACCTGTCAAAAATGGTCAAAAATAGTCAAAAATGGTAAATAATTGTTAAAATTTGGAAAAATGGTCTAAAATGGTCAAAATTTTTGAAAAATTGTCAAAAATTATCAATAATTGTCAAAATTGGTCTATAATTGTAAAAAATGGTCAATAATTGTTAAAATTTAAAACAATAGTCAAAAATTGTCAAAAATTTTGAAAAAATGGTCAATAAGTGTCAAAAATGGTCGAAATTTTTGAAAAATGGTAAAAAATTTACGAAAAATGGTCAAAAATGCATAACTAACTAACTTCCCAACACACTGTATGCGTAAAAAAATGATCATAACGTTGGTTCCTTTCACTATACGTAGGCAAATAATAGTAAACATGAGGAAAAATGCTCATTCCTTCTTTATAAACAAAAATAACGCTGCAACTAATCTACAGTAAAAAAAAAACACTAGCATTTCCTTTATCCGTTCCTAATGATCATTTTTCGACATAATACATTAAAGGTTTAATATCCCAAATTGTTATAATTGTCAAGTTGCTCATACCCATGATGATGAATGATTAACATTTTTTTAAAATCGTAAAAAATCGAATTGATGATCTCCTACTCACTGTAGATATTTTGAGTAATACTAATATTAGCAAAAACTATTTTCCAATATAAACCGATAAATTTCAAATCTTTGCTATTTGAATAATACAGTCAGTGTGAGTGACACCTCAACAGCGCTGTTGCCAGATTTTCAGAATGGTATTAGCCAACTTGACCTCTAAAAATTAACGAATCTGTTCAAAAATCACCATACAATAAAAAAATAGAAAAAGATAAATTGAAATGGAAATAATAGTATATTATTCAACAAGCATATAATGATGGCTATTATTCACAAAGGTGCGTTTATGTCGCGAGCCGCAGGCGAGTGACCTAAACACCATTATATGCGAGTAGAATACTATATTTTGTCCACCACTATTAATTACCTGTTTATAAATGAATTAATTTTTTTTCTCTTCTCTCCAATTTAGGAAGGGATTATAGACACTGAACACTGTTTTCACTACCACTACACCAACACTAACACTTTACACTATCTTACGCGCGTTTCGATAACCAAGTTATCTTCTTCAGAGACTGAAGGTAAAAAAAAAACCTTCAGTCTCTGAAGAAGATAACTTGGTTATCGAAACGCGCGTAAGATAGTGTAAAGTGTTAGTGTGGGTGTAGTGGTAGTGTAAACAGTGTTCAGTGTCAAGTATCGCCAACGGTTCCAGAATTCCCAACTTAGGGATTATAGACTTTCATATACCTATAATTTTTTCGACTTTTATTCTGCTTTTCTAATTTTTGGCGGGGTAACATTAATTTCAGTGTCTGATTCGCTTTCCATATTATATTTTCTAGAAATTTCAATTTAAATTCAGTATAATAATTAAAATTTTTTTTGGTCAAAAGTTGCAACCAGTCCAAATTCAAATTTTAGAAGATTTACTTCGAGATGGTCCCAAATATTATCAAGAGTCCGGTTAGGCCACACTAACATCACTCACAGTTATATTATTAGAAAAATTTAACCTCCACATGTAACTGTAAAACACATTCTATTAGAATGCCCAAATTTCAAGCATGCAAGGTTGAAAAATAATATTAACAATAAATTAGATGTAGTACTCGGTTTACATTGTAATGTTCAAAATATAATGACTTATCTTAGGCCCGGTTTCCCATCTCGTTTTAACCTCGGTTTAAATCAATGCTACAGATAAAATCAGAGTTTAACCCATGCGAGTGTTTCCCAACTAGTTAACTACTGATTTGTCCTAGGCATAAGTTAACTGGCCCTTGGTGGCCAGTTATCCTATGGTATAAATTTATCCCAGCCAAGAAACTAACCTAAAAATTAATGTTGTGAGGAACGACGAAAACTTGTGAACTATGGATGAATTGATAGAGGTTTTAGAGGATGTTGATGAAAACGACTTTAACATACAAGTTCCTAGAACAAGATGAGGGCCAACTAAAGTGAGTGAGGGTCAATCATTTTGAAGCATGGGATGAATCCGATTTTTTTGATAGGTTTCGTATGCACAAGCGAACTGCTAATATTGTGTTGGATTTGGTGAGGGACTCATTGGATACCAGATGTAATAGAAAACTGGTTTTGAAGCCAGAAATGAAGTTCTTGTGTACCTTAAGATTTTATGCCTCAGGTAGCTTTTTGATTAATGTTGGCGAATTAAGTGGTCTTCATAAGTCAACTGTTTCTAAAATTGTAAAACAAGTATCAGAATCTATAGCCAGATTGAGTCCAAACTTTATAAAAAGGGCAACGGACGAGGAAGAAGTTGCTAAGGTAAAGAGCGATTTCTTCTTGAAGGCTAAATTTCCAAATTGTGTTGGTGCCCTGGACTGTACTCATGTAAAGATACAATCTCCTGTGGGCGAAGCTCCTGAACTCTACCGTAACAGGAAAGGTGTTTTTTCGATATATGTGCAAGCTACCTGTGACTCAAAAATGATCATTAGAAATGTTGTTGCTAGGTGGCCTGGTTCAACTCATGACTCGCATATTTTCAACTCCTCCAGAGTCAAAAAAGACTTTGATGCCAAATTGTTTGGGAATGGTGTATTGGTGGGAGATGCTGGGTACGCCTGTTCAGACTACCTTATCACTTCCTTGGAAAATGTTCATACTCCTGAGGAACGGTTGTTTCAAGAGTCACAAGTGAGAACCAGGAACCCAATAGAAAGGTGTTTTGGTGTCTGGAAGCGTCGGTTTCCAGTACTTGCACTTGGGCTGCGCTTAAATATTGTTCGTGTTGTCGCAACAGCAGTTCTTAACAATATTTGTACCCAAGAGAGTGAAGATCTTCCATCAATAACTCCTGAAGTAGAAGCAGCAATAGCAGCCTTAGAAATACCTCAAACACAACCTCAATTAAACGTCAGGACCACCCAAAGAAATACCCTCGAGAGAAACTCCATGGCCAGGAACAACCTTATAAAGCACTATTTTAGAAGCTTGCTCTAGAGTCTCAACCAACAAGAAAACAAAGTATTAAAAATGTAAATATGAATCGTTTAGTTTAAACAATTAAAGTATATAGTCTTGTTCCAATTTAATTTGTACTATTTTCCTTTAGAAGTTTCAGTTCCAATTCTGTTATCTGTATTTCCAAGTCCAGTAGCCTTTGTTCTTTTATGTGTTTTTCTTTCATAAATTTTGCATTCAAGAGATGTTCCTCTTCCAAAAATTGGATTTGCTTCTCATACAGCTGTTTTTGCAGGTCTATTACTTCTTTTTTGGCATCACTAATGCCCTCTATTTTTTCCCCGCCATTGAAGAATCCAGGGCAGATTTCTTATTTCTGCAAAAATAGACGAAAAAAGATGAAAGTCTTTAAAATAACTATCCACTATAAAAATATTTGAGAACAAGGTTGGTGGCAGACATTTCTACCAAAAGAAGAAAATATAGATTAACACATAAAAAAAATTGGGTAAATCTAGGGTATAGTGAATGCTTCCTGTAAACTCATGCTTTTAAAATAGCCTAACATGATACAAAGTTCTCATTTTCTCAATTAAATTAAACGGAACTTGTGACAGATCTATTTAATAAAGCTCTTGCTGTAAGCCAAAAAAATAGATATATTTTTTCTCAGGCAAATTATATCTTATTATTTTTATCTACATTTAAACAACCCCCGTATTTTATATTTTATTTTTGTAAACATTAATATTTTTGGTTTGTTTAACCTTAGCCTCTGTCGATGAGTACATTGCAATTGAATGGCCTAAGGCAAAATACATTTATTTATTGGAAAGTTTGTCATATCATTTATAAATTAAAACATCAAAAAAAATTACGAAGAATTGTTGTTAATTGTCTTGATAATCTTACCTGGTGCCAATTAATAATGGTGAGGAGGTCTTTTTACTCAAATCTCTCATCGTGAATGCAGTATGCCTGACAGGAGTCTCGGTTTTGGCAGTAGAGGGAACAGTAGTTGTAGGTTCTTCAGTTCGCCTTTTTTTTTGGCTGTATAGAAGTTTGAACAGTCCCCCTGATGTGGTTTCACCATCTGGTTCAATTCCATTGCTGGTGGATTGCGATACAATGAAACCCTGAAATTTTTGGGGGGATCTAGAATGCCCAGTAGAAGGAATATTCTAGACGACCTCTTCTTCTAACACCAAAGGCATGTTATCAAAGTCCCATGATGTACTTAGGCTTACATTCTGGTTTTCCCTTTCAATTTGTAGCTGGGTCAAGTCACTGTCAACGGCATCGGAATCAAATTTGGAAACTTGACCTGAAAGTACCAAATCCCCGACAATATCATTAATTTTAATTTCAACTTCCGATATATCGGGTGTTTTCATCAAAGGCCCTCCACCAGTTCCCATAGCGTACCTTTTTACATCTGCATATTTCCTTTTAGTCATTTTTTTTTTGGTTTTCATATTTACTTTTAAGTATTTTCGAGTCTCTATAATAAATCCCACTGGCGTTATTAAATTCCTGCTTAATTTGTTGCCAAGCAGCTTCTTTTTCTCGAGTAGACACCAAGTCCGTTTTCTTACATTCCACTACACTTTTGTGCTTATCTACTAGTTCCAACAACAAGTTCACCTCTGTCTCTTTAAAGTTCTTGCTTCTACTTTTTTCACGAACTGCTGTGTTCTAAAGCCCTAAAGCTTACACAAAGATCTTAGGCTAATAAAAAGAGAAAATTAACAAATATCTTTGATAAATTATTCGATTACTGATCAGTGACATCATGGACAAACTGCGAACATAACCTCCAAAACAAACAAAATCGTTTGCCATCAGCAAACATTTAGGACAATTTGTACTAACAGGGCTGGCATCGTCCTAGCCGGAGAGGATAAAATAAACGGATCACAAAAATTATATGGGAAACCGAAGGGTGGGTTAAACCTTTGAGTACAAACTATCCTAGGTTAGTTTCTCCTAAGGATAAATATATAGATGGGAAACCGGGCCTTATAAAGACATAAATATTATATCCAAACTGTAATAAAAAAGAATTAACTCTAAATAATATTGTCGCTAATAACCCTAGAGGTTGATGCGACTCAAAATGGAAATAAAAAAAAATTAAATGGTTTTATTTCATCTAACAAATAATTGTCATTTTGACTTCACGTTTCTCGAGTTGTTGATGTTGCCATGGTAATTTAAAAAAAACGCGCGTATTTAAAAGACGTGACTTAAGAGAAAGACTTAAGAGAAAGAAAACTCTTAGAAAAAAATATCTTGCTCATGCGCCGAGCAATTAAAGGAACAATTAATTACCGTAAAGTTGAAAAAGACAAAAACAAAGCTATTTTATATTTATATTTTAAACGTCGTTCAACATTCGTCTGGCAACCATAATAATTGTGCTTCGTATTTTGTGTGCTCACACGGGGAAAATAACCAAATTTTAATTTCGGAAGAATTTGAATAAAATAAAAGTGAAAACATGAAAACAAATATTCTATGTACCTACTCTATTTGATGTTTCGGGTCAAATGGTTTACAACGGTAGGTACTCATAAATTCGATCATAAATTACCCTCTGACGGGGGCAACCGCATTTTATTGTAGCATCTGTACTTGTTGCCTGTCTTGACAGCTACGCTCTAAATCTGAAATTTTAAGGTCATTTGTGGAACGGAATAGCCTTAAGGTAAAATCGGACACTAATAAAAGAAATATATATCAAAAATTGAACAGCTTTTACTTGATGAAGATCCATCTTGACAAGTAGAAATAGAATAATTTAATTTGCTTTACTCTTCATTATTGTTTTTGAACCTTTTTGATAAAGCTTCTGTGTTAGCGAAACGCGTCAAAAGTTTTGAACATTAGGGTCAAAAATAATAATGAAGAGTTAAGCAAACTAAATTGTTTTAGTCATCTTGTAAATATATATCAACAAAATTTTCTCTCAATGAATTCAAAAAGTTTTAATCTCCCTATAAAATCTGATTCAACGTCCTGAAGCAAAGTAAAATCTTCATCATACTCAGCTACTTTTTGAGAAGCTATTCTGATGAGGCACAAACTTTTGCTTCTTGTTATGTGATTTGAACAGCAAATTTTAATATGATTATCGTACATTTGGCAACATTGCGTTGCAGTATTATAAATTCTATAATTAGTATAGTAGACGTCAGCGTCCCAACATGCTGATAAGCGATTGATAAATTCGACTTTGCTTCAAACAATATAAAAACGAATAAAAGGTTGACATTAATTATTAGGAAATTAAAATATACATCATACGTAGGAGTCAGTATATATCGTTGGAACCGATTTAATTGTTTAACCTCTATTTGTATTTGTATAAAAAATTGTAAAAACTTTTTCTTTTACAACTGATCGTTGTTAAATTGCATTCATTCATTTTGTCTAGGCTAGATTATGTTAGGTTTGAGGTGAGTTGATCTGCTAGGCACTCCACTGAGAGTCTATATTGGCTCACACCTGTTCATATTTGGCCAAAATTTTTCCGTAGGCATATGAGGTGTTTGCAAACTAATCTAGGAAGAGCCAGGAGGGCCCATGATATAGTTATATAGTTAAAATTTCTGAACCAAATGTTACTATTACAAGAGGTAAATATTTCAGTATAGACAAAAGGAAGGATGTTGCGGTTCAAATAGTGAACAAGGACATTGGTATCATAGGGCATGAGACGGGGGAGGGATTTGTAATTATTGATTTTGAAGACTGGCCCTTAGGATGTGAGTATTTCTCGCCTAATATTGATTTGAGAAGCTACGAACATCTAGTAGAATAAATGATGGAGAAAATGCGGGCAAAACTTCCAAACATAGTCCTTGCCGGTGATTTTCATGCAAAATCGGGATACTGGGGGGCGGCGACAACGGACCACAGGGTAATTGTCTAGAAAACTGGATGATCGAACTGGACCTAGTGGCCATTAACATCGGGGAACCAACTTTTGTCAGGGACACATCTAGGTCCCACATTGATGTAAAGCTGGCCTCAAACAAGTTGGCAAGAAAAAAAAACTGGGAGGTATTGGACGGAGAGGTGTTTACCTCGCATAAACCCATCCAGTTTGATGTTGAATCAGAGCTTAAATATAAAACCTCAAAGCATAGAAAGCTGGTGTTTGACAAAGCTAAATTCGAACTGGCTAGGTTACAGGAACATTACCTCAAAGAAGTGGTGGAAAAATGTACCTACACAATAGAATCAGCACGTGAACTCCCCTACTGGTGGAGTTATGAAATTCAGAAGAAAATAATTCTTCTTCTTATCACGCCCTCTCCTGCCGAAGGTTGGCGATCCAAATGGCAATTGTAGCTCTGGAAACTGCAGCACGAAGGATTTCTGCAGACGAGCGAACCATCTCCTTAAATCTTTTAGCCATGAGTTCTGGCGTCTTCCTACTGATCCTTTCCCCTGAACTTTGCCCTCTATTGTGAAGCGTAATATTTCGTATTTATCACCTCTCAGAAGAACGGTGAGCTTTAAAACGCGAAGAAAATTCACTAGGCTAGTAACTAACATAGGACTGGAAAATAACCAAACAGTGGTGGCAAGGCAAAAAATGAAAGAGGCCAAAAGGGAACTTAGCAGAACGATCAACTAAAGCAAACGGGAGCACTGGAACTAATTGTGTGCGGACTTAGATGACATCTAGATGACATCTAGGGAGATATGTTGGCAGATTAGCCCCTCCTTATAATCTCACGAATGCTCAAAAGATCAAATGGTGCCAGAAGCTATTTCCTAGGACAAGAGAGAGAAGACGATACAGATAGCGACAGAGTGATGAAAACATCCCAGACATCTCAACTGAAGAGTTTATAACTGCAGTAGGCGGAATAAAAACAGGAATAGACTCTGGCAACGACTACATACCCCCTGAAGCTGTGAAAGTCTTATCCAAAAAGAGATCAGCAGTAATAAATGTTTTTAACGCACAACTGCGGAAGCAAGAATTCCCACAGGTTTGGAAAGGTGCAAATGTTATTTTAGCGCGGAAAGGCAAAACAGAAACAGTGGCGAAGTCATATAGACCCATATGGTTAATTAGTTCTTTCGGAAAACTGTTTAAAGCAATCCACAGGTAAATAGAAAAGGTAGGCGACTCCTCAAGCAATGGATTCAGTAGAGGGAATTCAACGGTGATGGCCATGGAACAGCTCGTTAACACAGCAAGGAAGAGCCATTGCAAATGGGTTATAGCTATCGCATTAGACGTCAGGAACGCCTTCAACACGGCACCCTGGAACCAGATAGTGGAGAGACTATGCGACTATGCAGACAGGACAAATTAAGGGTTATCAAAAGGGAAGTGTTCCGAATGGGAGTATTTTGGAATGTTAAGTATATACATAGCCGTCGTATTGAAGAGAGTAAATTCAGATAGTTGTATTATTATCGAGTTTTATTATAATTTTATCCTTTTTGAATCTTACAAAAGCGGACGTCGCTAGTTTTTTTGGCAACACGTGCCTATAAGCGAACGTCGCTTGTGTTTTTTTGGCAAACACGTTGCCTTTGTATTTTATTTGGCAGAACATGTTGCCTGTAAATAAGCAAAAAGACATACTGTTCTAACGATTACAACTAGTTGGTATTCTGCGATGATATATTTTGTGTTCTATTATATATTTTGTATTCTACGATGATATGTTTTGAATTTTATGATTATATATTTTGTGCTCTGAGATGATATATTTTGTGTTCTACGATGATATATTTCGTATTCTACGATGATATATTTTGTATTCTACGATGATATATTTTGTATTCTACGATGATATATTTTGTATTCTACGACGATATGTTTTGAATTTTATGATTATATATTTTGTGTACTGAGATGATATAATTTGTATTCTACGTTGATATATTTTGTATTCTCTGAATATATATTTTGTATTCTACGATAATATATTTTGTATTCTACGACGATATGTTTTGAATTTTATGATTATATATTTTGTGTACTGAGATAATATAATTTGTATTCTATGTAGATATATTTTGTATTCTCTGATTATATATTTTGTATTCTACGATAATATATTTTGTATTCTACGACGATATGTTTTGAATTTTATGGTTATATATTTTGTGTTCCGAGATGGTATATTTTGTATCCTACGATGATATATTTTGTATTCTACGATGATATATTTTGTATTCTACGTCGATATGTTTTGAATTTTATGATTATATATTTTGTGTTCTGAGATGATATATTTTGTGTTCTGCTATTATATATTTTGTATTCTACGATGATATATGTTATATTTTATATATCTAGCTTAGTATTTTCTTTATATGTTTTGAATTTTATGATTATATATTTTGTGTTCTGAGATGATATATTTTGTGTTCTGCTATTATATATTTTGTATTCTACGATGATATATGTTATATTTTATATATCTAGCTTATTATTTTCTTTATGTTTTGAATTTTATGATTATGTATTTTGTGCTCTGAGTGATATATTTTGTATTATGCGATGATATATTTTGTGTTCTGCGATGATATATTTTGTATTCTACGATGATATATTTTGTATTCTACGACGATATGTTTTGAATTTTATGATTATATATTTTGTCTTCTGAGATGATATATTTTGTGTTCTACGATGATATATTTTGTATTCTACGATGATATATTTTGTATTCTACGATAATATATTTTGTATTCTACGACGATATGTTTTGAATTTTATGATTATATATTTTGTATTCTTCGATGGTATATTTTGTATTCAAGTTGATATGTTTTGAATTTTATGATTATATATTTTGTCTTCTGAGATGATATATTTTGTATCCTACGATGATATATTTTGTATTCTACGATGATATATTTCGTATTCTACGATGATATATGTTATATTTTATATATCTAGCTTATTATTTTCATTATATGCTATTGTATAAGTTGTTTCGATTCAAGTCAATTTAATCAAGAGTTTTTTGAGTAAATAGTATATATTTAGAATCCAATTTTCAGGATGGCCGAGTGTTATATTTCATATTTCCAGCGTATTATATTTATTAGACAAGACCCATTAACAAAGATGCCACGTTACTATTTTACTGTTGAACCGAGTTCTGTTTATCTCTACTCTCGTAACATAAACACATGGCCAAGGTTAAAATGCAGACAGTACAAATTAAGGGTTCTGAAAATGGAAGTGTTCTGAATGGGAGTATTTTGGAATGTTTAGTATATACATAGCCGTCGTATTGAAAAGAGTAAATTCACATAGTTGTATTATTATCGAGTTTTATTATAACTTCATCCTTTTTGAATCTTACAATTTGCACCATGAAAGACGAAAACTTTTTGTTTTGACATTTTACCTTTTTAAATGTGAACATTCTAAATTTATAATAATATACCTCATAATTAAACAATACGAGTAAATGATGCATATTTATAATGAAATACCCACAAGGAATATAATCGTCTAATAAATACATCCAAGATTGGAATAAAACTTTCAATATTGTTTTGTTTTCGATTTTTAAAGCTTTCAAAAACAATCCGTCACTGCTGCTGGTGGAATCTGCTGTTACTATTGTTATTTAGAATAAAATAATCGAGTCATATGCTACTTTCAAACAAAAAGTAGGACAGAATTGTGCTTTATTTACTTGGTCTGTTTAATATTTATAAACTTTAACGTTTGTGTGGCTGCGTGGTGTTTCAAAAGTATAAAATAATTAAAAATTTATTTTTTAATAAAGAGCAAACCCGTGTAAAGTCCAAGGATTCTTGCTTAATCCACTTAGATATTATTTTCTAACGTATCAGATAAACAAAAAAAATAGGTAGAACGTACCTACTCGTATACATAGACATTCATAGCGGGTCCTTCGTTATTTATCCAGTATCAGATAACATTTTATTTTATTAATATTTATGTTATTAATTTGTGGTTTATCGCCGACTTTATCTAGGAAAATGTAATCAAAATACTGTGCGCGGGATTAATGTTTTATGATTTGATATTCATGTTAATGATGCAACACCGCGAGAACGGTTTGGTTTAAAAAAAAATTTATTCATTATTTCTTAGAGTATGAGTCGTACAAGATTTTTTTGGGAACGAATTCAATTCTGAATAAAACTTGCCGTAAAATTATTATTATTATTATTATGAGCTTACCACTGAGGATACAGGGTGATTCATCAAGATTCCAGACCCAAAAATATTCAGACCAATATATTTTATACAAATATTGAAGGTTAGCGAGATACAAGGTGTTTAAAATGGAAATCGCCGAACACTCCTTTGAAGTGGTTTTCCGTCATATCCATTTATTACAATCAGGCTTTATCAGATTTTACAAAACTACATAATATGTATCAATGCTTGAAGTCTTCTCTCACCAGCAGGATTTGGATCAGCTCGAACTATCTCTTCGCCTCTTTCTCCAAGACCTTGGGGCTGCAGGACACATTCTGCATCTTCTTCGGTTCTTGCAATGTTGCAAAAAGTGAAGCAACACTTAATAAATTCACAACCAAAAATTGGATTTACCCTTAAATGATTAAGGCATGGAAACTTCTCTGCACAATTAAACCGCTGGATCATCCAAATTCAGGTCAGTTGGGGGAATCAACCATTCTCTCAACGGATAACCTGAGTCACCTAGTATCACACCTAGTATCAGGAATTGGGCTCCAACCATTTTCGAAGCGATTATGCAATGTACTGTTTCTGTATACTCAAGCATCGTGCACACTCCCTGGCAACCGTGCACTCACGTAATAAAATTTGTAATCGGGTCCGCACACAACCATTACATTTATGGAGTTGTTCATTCTCTGTTGGAACCTCTATTTTGACAAGTGTTCCATCCACACATCCTACCAGCAAAGGCATTTGTGATATTCGGGAGAACATTACTGGAACTTCATCAATTCCATCTGGCCACGCAATAACTTGATCAAATTTAATGTCGTTCACTGCGTGCACAACTTCATGCAATGCTCTACAGACACTTGCTTTCGATATGCCATTCATATCACCCATTCCGTGGTACTGACCACCATTACCTAACCAATGGAGCGAGGCACACAACACAACGCTTTCAGATAGTGCCTCACTTCTTCAGGTACCACGTCTCAGTCTGTGCCCGATGTCCCCAAGAAGTGCTTCAATTTTAATAGAGGACATTCGAAATTTTTCATTGAACTCATACATGATGATGAAATCCATATTTGTTCTCTGCCTGAATATTCGACGTCTTCGGTCCCTGTATGGTGCAACCGGTAAGTCTTCGACAGAAGAAGAGTCCCACATTTGAATGAATAGGTGAAATATTACTAGTTATAACAAGTCTTGTGACTTTATCTTTGTGAAACGCTTGTAGGTTAAGGTAATTCAAATTTGTTAACATCCATTGGTTAGTAACTTGTGACTTTGGTGAAACAGGCTCCAGTAAACAAGAAGCGAAGCTGCCTATCATTTTTTTGTATGCGCATGTCTGAAAGGCGCCATTTTTATAATAAGATACTTCACTTTGTCGACCAATTATATCACCGATATTAAAAAAATTTATCATTTTCTCAATGTATTTACTGAGTTATCTGTCAACGTCGATCTCTCAAGGTCATAAATTTTTGTTACCAAAACATCAACGAGATTGCGTCGGACTTCGCTTCCTGTTAATTGGTTCTTTGGATTAACCGATTATTCCAAAAACTGGTCTATTATTCTTCACATTCGCTATATGAAATAACTTATCATCTACCTTCATGTAAGTCGTATTATTATAATACGAGAGGAGTTCCTAATCTTCTCGGGCCAATTTATTTCGTCCGTGGCTACAATCTTTCGAGTTTCATTGAAAAACAACCAAAATGATAACATTCCAAATGTTATCTCAAACCTGGATTTAGATATTAAAGCATCAATAGCTTATATCGAAAACAATCCCGTATATTCTGATAAACGGTGATTATAACTACGTCACATCAAACAACTAAACGTTAGACGCCAGTGTCGCGGTGAATAAACAAAAAAAAATTAATGTTTTCTAACTAGAAAATTTCTTTTTTTTATCTTTTTTTGTCACGCCAGTGTTATTATTAAAGTCCGCTGTTGGTTGGTTGGGTTTCTGTTAGTGGTAGAGACGACATTCGGAGTTTCCATTCTGCCCAAATAATAGTTCAGCCTGCAGTGTCCAGTGAAACCTGGTATCTTATTCCAGTAGACCCTTGCTGTGATCTGCCAGACTCTACAGGGATTTCCAATCATCGTCCTATAAACTGAGAGCTGCTTTCCTGACAAATTCCGCTTACCTCAATGAAGACAAAAACGTGACCAGCCACCGGTATTTTTTCAACATTCCTGTTGTCTTTTAAGGGAATGGAATTATCAACCCTTACTTTATTTAATATTAAATCTTTTTTCGATATTGAGTTTTGTGAAATTAAAAAAATTTACTTAAAATCTCTGTTGCCTTGAAAAATTTTTTTTTACCCTTGAAGCAAGCAAGCGAGATTCAGAGAAAAATAAATAGAATATCCTGTGTGATACCTTGTTTTAATTATAATGCAATAGTATGCTGGTGTCACTTTAGCAATTTATTAGTGCCTAATTAATGTTCATTCAATTTTTAATATGCTGATATCAAATTCTGTTGTTGGTAGTTACAAATCAAAGTTTACTAGTTTGCTATATATATCAGCGCTATAGGCCTATCTGGCCCTCGGCTTCGAGATAGTTCACTCTCTCTTTCCATTTTTTTCTGTTCCTCGCCTCGTTTTCCCAGTTTTACCACCTTTTAGCACTCGTCTTACCCATCTATCTTCTGTCATTCTACCTATATGTCCCAACCATCTCGCTCTCTGTACTTTAATTATATGGGTTATACTTGGGTGCTTATACAATTCCTGATAGTTCTCTGTTTGTTCTTCTTCTGTACATTCCATCTTCTTTAATTCCACCATAAATCTTTCTGAGCAATTTACGTTCCCATATTTCTAGTTTATTCTGCTCTTTTTTGTTCATTGTCCAAGTTTCACAAGCGTGGGTAACTGACGGTTTTATTATTGTTTGGTACATTCTTATGTTAGCTGTTCCTGATAGGTCTTTTGAGTTTAACATCTTTTGATACCATTCCTGCTGCCTTTTGTTAACCTTTTTTCTATTTATCTCTCTTCGTCTCCTTTATTTGTGATAGTGACTCCCAAATATTCGATTTGTTCCACTATTTCTATTCTGTAGTTATTATTTCCATTACAATTTATAATATAATATCGGTTACTTCATTGTACTTCATTACCACGTATTCTGTTTTTTCTCGTTGATCACTAGACCATGTTCTCTTGTCTTCTCTTCCAGTAGCTTAAATACGCTTAGAAGTTCTTTCCTGGATCTTGCCACGAGTACTATATACACATATATGCCTATGCGACATTGATGTTTATTCCAATAAATTAGACCTCGGGTTTTTATACCACTTTCTCTTAGTATGATTTCTTGAACTAGGTTAAAGAGGGTTGTGGATAATGGGTCTCCTTGTCTTAGACCTTTCTCTATCTTGAATTCGTTAGAAGTACTGCCCTCCAAAGTTACTTTGCTCTCGGTTTTTCGGATGGTCATTTCCACTAGCCTTCTCAATTTAACTGGTATATTTAACTTCCCCATTGCCTCTTAAATTTTTCTTCTTTTGATAGTATCATAGGCGTGTCTGTAATCGATGAATAGTATATGCAGACTTATATTTTGTTCGTAAGCATTCTCCTGAAGTTGTTTCATAATGAAAATTTGGTCTATTGTCGATCTACCTGCTTTAAAACCTCCTTGGTATTCTCCTACATTTTCTTCGTGGTATTTGTCTAATCGATTTTTAAGTATTTTTGTCAGAACTTTGTATATTACATCTAAAAGTGCTATTCCTCGATAGTTATTGCATTCTTCCTTATTGGGACGTTTTTTGTGGATTGGAATGATTAATGCCCTGTTCCAATTTTCAAGGATCTTTTCTTCTCGCCATACTTGTTTCAACTACTGCCATATTCTCTCATTTAATTGTTCGCCTCCATATTTTAAAATTTCTATTGGAATATTGTTATCTCCTACACTCTTATTATTCTTCATATGTTTTAAACATTCTGTCACCTCCTCTTCTTTTGGGACCGTGATGGTTAGATCTTCCTCTTCACAATTTTCTTTCCCTGCTTCATTATCATTTTCACTTAGTTCTTCCTCGTCATTTAGTAATTCTGCAATATACTGGCCGTTCCCGGACAGTTAGAAATGTTATCGTAAAACAGGATATTCTGGATGAAATTGATCAACACCCTGTGTGGCGAGAGCAACAATTTATTGTATCCTTATCACATCCAACGTTTTCAAGCTCGTTCACTTCGAGATTTTCCTCAGCTAGTTACATTTTGTGATTTGATGACAGACGAAATTAGTGATAGGCAGAATCGCATTATTTCAATAATCGGATTATCAGGTTATGAGTGATTTCAATAATCGAATTATAAATCACTCATATTCTAATAACACTAGACCGCATTTCCTCCACTTCATACTCCATGTTGTAAGTAAAAATATAAAATACTCGAATCTCGAATTATTGACTGCTTAATTGCTCGAAAAGAAATAGATTATACCGAAACACCCACTACTTGGGAGTATTTTTTCTTTTTTCATCATTCCATAAAAAAATTCGAATTATTTTGCCATAATCGGATAGTGACGATTATTTTCATAATCGGATTATGAATGATTTTTAAATCGAATCATGCTCATCACCATACAGATAAGGCACATTTTTTCAGGTGTATCCATCATAATAATCATATGTAGGCAGACGAAAACCCTCACAATATTATAGAGCACCGTTTTCAAAATGTTT
This sequence comes from Lochmaea crataegi, assembly GCA_947563755.1. Lineage (NCBI taxonomy): Eukaryota > Metazoa > Arthropoda > Insecta > Coleoptera > Chrysomelidae > Lochmaea > Lochmaea crataegi. The sequence goes on along the minus strand of OX387423.1, from coordinate 60,834,571 downwards.
TTTTCAGTTAATGTGTGGATGGCAATTAAAAGGACTACTTAATTCTTAATTGGACCACAGTTTTTGCCTCAGTCATTAAATTGAATTGCTCACACCAGTTTTCTCTAAAATGATCTCCTTGAACTGCTTGAGGACATCCCATGATGGTCGTAAGTTCAGATTTCTAGGCAATTCTTAGATCCAACTTATCCCAACCGTTGGATTGGTCGAGGGCGGCCACAACACTAGCCTCCTCGATCTCCAAAATTGAATTCATGTGATTTCTGGTTATGGGGCTACCTTCAATCATTTTAGTTCACAACACACCGATACCTGATAAAACAATTTGAAGAATCGTATTCGGATAGCGTGTTGCGTGTTCGACGATCGATGAGACGTAGTCTACGTTCATATATTTTAGCTGGAGGCGATAATTTCCAACATTTATTATGAATCGTGTTTTATTCTTGCATTTTCCGTCTTTACTATTTTACACTCTGAAAAATAAAAAAAAGTTTTTCAAGACAACCGAGATTTTAAATAATATTTTCTTTTCACAGAACTCAATCTGGAAAAAAGGATTTGATATTAAATAAAGTAGGGGTTGATAATTTCCCCCCTTATATTGTTACTGTGATGCTGAAAAAATATGCGAGTGCACGGAAATTAGAAAATTTCAAGTTTCCTCCTTTACTTAAATTAGAGAAAAAAATAAAAACTCAATTTCACTTAGTACCTTTTAGGGGTGATATCTGGAGGGTGTGCTGAGGAAATTTTGTCAGAGGAAAAACCCATCATAATTTTATACGAGCAATCACCTACTGAATTTTTTCGCATTGATTTTAGAAGCACCCTGTATAGATAGTGTGATTAAGTCGTGAATACCTACTTTTTTATTACCTATTTTATTGTCCTCAATATCATCTCAACGATACCCACATGTGTTCCATAGATTTGTTAGTTCGTTTATACTTTGAACTATCACACCGGATAATCGCTCCAATTTTATTTTAAGTAAAAACCGAAAATAAGTTTCGACCCACTATCAATAATAAAATAATAATATTCCTTGAATTTTTTCATGATATTCCTGAAAATTCCTGTTCAATGTCACTCATCGTTTACGTTAAAAGTCAGCGTTAAGTTCGCATCGCATTTAATTTGTTTATTAATTCAGTTTCATGGCACGGTAACCAAGGTGAATACAAACCAAACAGTGACGTACCAATAAAAAGTACAATTAGAAAAACATTTCTATCTAAATTTAAATGGTTTAGTTTGAAAAGTCACTTGGAAAATGTGGCTTCTCTAACAATACATTTTCTAAAAACATGTGACCATACAAACCAAATAGAAAATAGTTTTATGTTGTAACATATCTATCGACCTGTTTCGATTTTATAGAATAAATCCTTTTAATTACCGCTCGTCGTCACATTAACCACTTCCAATTATAGTTCTGTGATCCCAAATTCTTCAACCCTGACCATAAGACAATTGACGTCTGCCAACGAACGCTTCCATTTTTTCCAACGCCACGAGGGACAACCCTTTCCGCCACCGACCCTCTTCGAGGAAAGACCTCCATTTTTTATCGTTTTTATACCTTTCCTATTTAATTAATTTTGCTGTGATAAGCACAGCCTCTAGGATATAAGACCTAGACCAGGATACCGCCCTAGACCAGGACATAGCTGCTAGGATACCGTTCAAATCTACCTATCTTCTTCGAGATCTAGTCTCAAGACTTCCGGAAAAAACACTTCATAAGCTAAGTGCCTATAAAAGTAAATATTCTCCTCACAATTGTTCATTTCCTGTGGCAGAATAAAATATTAATTTGTTTTAAATCTATTTTTTTTCCAAATCCTCAACTATAAAAGTTGAGGGAGATATCGCCCAGGGTAAAGTTTTAAGTGTTCTATTTTTTTAAGTAATTTTTTTATTATTTTTGATTTCTATTATTTAAATTCTACAAGGCGTTTCTACCTTTTCCGCCTTAGTTTTTTTAATCATTAGTATTTTTTATCGACGTCAAAAAGGTAGTGGCGCCCTCAATTTTTTACAACCCTTCTGTTATCCTTGTGTGACATAAAGTTGGAGTCGAACCACCCTTGAGAGGAGTCTCTAGCCGGAGCCCTTCAAGGTGGAGCCATACCGTTACAAATTAACGCCTCTTATCACAAAAAATTGATTTTTTACCATTTTCTCTTCTCAAATACTGATCGATTTGTATATTTGAAATGAATACAGGGTGTCCAGAAACTCTTGCTAAAAGCTAAAAGATATGATTTTATGTTTATCTAACTAAAAGACTCTGGCTATGTATCCTGCAATTTCTAAATCATCCGTTTGGAATATTATTCATAAAGAAAACATCTATCCGTTTCACTTTCAAAAATTTCATGTGATCCTACATTGTGATCTCCCTGCTCTAGTAGTTTGTGCAAACTGGTTACTGGAGAAAAAGAACCAAGATCCCAGTTTTTTCTCAAAAATTTTATTTGGCGATGAAGCTACGTTGACTCCAAACGGAAATTTTAATTTACATCGTTATGCCTGCATTGGTGAAAATCCGCCCGTCATTACGAAGACGAAGCACCAGCAGAGATTTTGCAGAAATATCTGGATAGGTTCATTCATATATTTGGGTTGTGCTCATCAGCCCAGGCACTTAAACTGAATCTTTGTACCATTTCCCATGTTATCTACTTCCATTCCAGAAGCTTCGTGTTTTCTATAAAGGCCACTAGTTTGACTGGAGGGTTTTTCAGTAGTTGTGATGGTTGTATTAGTTCCTCTCCAAAGTGCTTCCGTCTAAGTTCTTGTAAGTTCTCGCAGAAGCAGAGTATGTGAGTAGGTGTTTCATCATCAAGTTCACATTTTCTGCACAATCTGGATAGGTGTAATCGACAATGAACTACTGGGACCAAAGTTATCTGGCCGCTTAATAGGATAGGATTACCTTGACTTTTTGCAAAATAATTTACCTGCTTTAATGGACGACGTTCCCCCAATGCAGAGTTAAATTCATGGTTCATGCACGTTGTCCTGCTCATTTTAGTCGAGTAATTCGTCAATATCTTGAGACTACGTATGGAAATCGATGGATTCGACGAGGAGGGTCAGTCAATTGACCTGCAAGATCGCACGATTTCAATCCATACGATTTTTGTTTTTTGGGGCTACTTAAAATCATTAGTAAATGCTATTCTAATACAAAATCGCATTTGGCTGTGGGAAGGGATAGTGCATAATAGCGAATTCAAACAACTGCCCACTTTTTTGGTAAATACTTTTGTCAAAACATTTAAACAAATTCACCTGTTGTCCTTCCAACATTGAACGCTTGGTTTGTAGTAAACAATTTATCACTGCAGGGTTATACAATGTATCAACGTCAAAAAATAATAGGTCAATACTATGAAACACTTTACAAAATTAGAAAAATAAATTTCCAAAGAGCAGACCGTCCACTAAGAAGCAACAACTACTTCTCGGGCTGTATGCCCCGACAGACATTGAATTACACTTCTATGTACCAAGTTTGAAGTTTCTAGGTAGCGGTTTTTTCGAGATATGCTTGAAAAACTGACTTGACAGCGTCGTTTTCAAATGGCGTTAGCTCCCTTAGGAGGAACTTTTGGATAAAGGTAAATTAGTTTGGATAGATATAAAATCACTCCTAGTACATGTAGTTTACAATGGCAAGAGAGTTTCTGGACATCCTATATAACTAAATTGTCTTGAAAATAGAGAAAGAATCTCGCACACTTTCAATAACATTTTAAAAAATGACGGAATTTGACAGTTTCATTATTGTATACCTCGATCTTGTGGCCAAGAAGTGTCAAAGATCCAAAGATATTTTTCGAGTTACATTGGCGGGTATCGGTATCATGGAAACAGGAATTAAATGAAGCTTTTAATATAAAGGCTGGTGTGTTATTCGAAAAAGTGATATCAGCAATTGAATTTTATCTTGTACGGCTATGTCGGATGCCACGTGCCTTTTTTTAAGTACTGAGGGTACTGATAAGTATTATTAATACCATTTATTTTCATAATTCCGACAAAAAAATAACAAAACGTTAACTAGCATAAACAATTATTATTGCGTAATATTAATTATTCTAGAACAAAACGTAATATCGTAATAACGTAATGAAAATTCGATGTGAGTGGAAAGTTCCGAGCGCGAGCCGAAGGCGAGCGTGATGAACCTCGAGCATCACGAATTTTCATTCTAACTTTGTCACAGAATATACTATTACGTTTTGTTCTAGAATAATTAATATTACGCAATAACAATTGTTTTTGCTAGTTAACTTTTTGTTAGTTTTTTGTCGGAATTATGAAAATAAATGGTATTATCAGTACCCTCAGTACTTTAAAAAAGGGAGACTATACTTTCTCCACGATCAAATATTTTAAATATATATTCTGAATGACTGGATAGATTCATGATTCTTTTTATATTTTCGAATGGAAACGTAACAGCAATAATTTTGACACTTACTCAAGTTTTGCCACTACGATATCAATCAACTGTAATGTTATTATTGCTAACCAGTGTGAGAATATTATTCTATCACAAGTGGAAAAGTGACGTATTTCTCATACCTTACTTGATTTCAAAACCAAATATTGCTCATAATGTGAGAAATGATATTTCTCACGGCACTTTGCCCACGCCACATACATTTATATGGAGAATCAAATAAAATGGACAAAAACTTAGTAGGCTTCTGTCATCTTTAAATACCTATTTAGTTGTCACAAAACTGTCAGATTAATTAATATAACGGAGAATTTAGTGAAAAGAAATGACGTTCCGGATTTGACCATACAAAATTGTACAAATTTCACCATCAAATATAATTTTAAATTAAATTATTTAACAGTATAGAGATGGGATACTTTAGTGTTATTTTTGTTTTACTAACCATAAATATTAAGTTACTTTACTTGTATTCTTTAAATTTGTGCAGTTGTAGAAAAAGTACAGTGTGCAACATGTGGGGAAAGTACTTTTCTCACTCGTGTGTTTGCGGCAACAAACTTCCACACCCGTGAGAAAAGTTGAACTTTCCCGCCTTGTTGCACAATATACTATTATATACCTAAAGGGGAAAAATTGAAAATAATCAAAATATGGTATGTACAATTTAGTTTGAATATTCAACATTTTAAAAAATTTCCGTGTGTATTACCAACATCTTCAACATACTCTTAAACGCCGTTGTTTGGTTATGCGACTATTGCTTGATATTTGGCATCATTTAAACACCATTTAACATTTTAAATAATTTCTGGTAAGCCGTTTTCTTCGTTTCCGTGGGGATTATCCACATCTTAAATAGTCTAAAATACCGCTGCTTGCATATTTGACAAGTTTCGCTGAAGAAACCGGTTAATTAGAAGAGAGCTGTGAAAAATTTTGTTTGTTCTTGCAGAACTACGTCACCTTACATTTAGAGTATTTCAAGTAAAGCTGTCACCTTCGTAAAGTTACAACACATTAAAACTTGTATTTTAATTCATAATTCATAATACATCAAAAGCACACATCCACTCATCATAACTCCTAACCTTTTATCCTCCCCCCTTGTCAAAGTCAAAGTCAAAACGCCAAAAATGGCTGACATCCGGCTATCATGGCGGGAAATTTTAAAATATACAAATAGTCGCCTACAATATAGAATTTTATTTTGAATAATGCCTAGACGTAAATTTGGTGCAGATGAAGCTAGTAGGGCTGTTGGTATGATTGGGGAGGGTAGTTTTCGGAGAGAAGTCAGTGAAAGTGACATCAAGTAACTGGAAACATGGGAGAGATACCTAGAAGTGGACGACCAAGGGTTACCACCGCCACACAAGATATACCAGTAGAGAACCTCTAAGTAGGTACTCGTCGGATCATACAAGAGCGCGTGGTGTTTTGTTTTCAATTGAATTATTAGTGCTTGATAGGAATATGACTGCACAGATTTACATACAAGTTATTAACAATGTTTACGTTTGTTCCATGCTGCTATTCGACCAACTTTCCTCATTTTAGACGATAATGCTCGACCACATCGTGCGAGAGTAGTCGAAGACGCTTTGGAATTGGATTCTTTGGAATTGTACAACGTGAGCTTAACATTAAAATACTAGAATATAATAAATATAAACATCCTACAACACATAATTAATTTTTTGGAACTTAATTTTTGAAGTTATACTTCGTTTAGGGCACTTGGAAAAATTGTGAGAGTGAATTTTTAACGATGCGCGCACACCGACATCTGAAAAGTGTCATTATGAAGTTGGCTGACAACTGTCTTGTTCTTCTTCTACTAAATTACCATGGCCTCCTATCCTATTAACCTCAAATTGTTGTTTTTCGGTCAGTCCAGACCACATCTATACCAGAGAAGGTCGAGTTGATAGTTTCAGCATGGGCCCCAAAAAGTCCCCAAATCGAAAATTTTTCGAGTTGATTAGCCACTTTTGAAATTTTCTTAGTTGGGAATCTGACCATAGGTGATTATTATAAGTCCCGAAGGAAGAATTTTTCCTTAGAAATCTCTTTTGAAATAGTTGTTAGTCCTGGGACGAAGATACCAAAAAACTACCCCTCACCCCTAAATTCCACCCCCTGAAAAACTCTTAAAAGTATTTGTTTCGGGTATCTGGCGACCCGGAAATTTTCACCCACCACCCCAAAACTACCCCTACCCCTACCCCAAAAACTCGTTTTTTGTACGTAACTTTTGTCGACTGTTCGCCTGGAACGGTTTTTGGGATAGGTCAGAGTAGATTGTGGCGATCCAGCGACCTGTCAAATAAAATTCAATATGGCGTCCCAGGGCAAACAAAAATATGGTTTTGGTCTTTTGGTATACATAAGAGTGTTTATTTTGGAGAAAGGTGATTTTAATGGGCATTAAGGACTGTCTTGTGTATTGATAATAATAAAGAACAATAAAAACTTCAGTTTTATAAAACTTTTGTGTTGAATATTATGTGGATTTTGCTTAAGTTGTGTCTACCTAAAAATATTAATTTTTCGTTAGTTTGGTTTTATCACTCTAACTCTTTGTATATGAATAAGCTAGTGAGATGAGTATGTTTTAATGTCAAGAAAAATTGCTATAATTTTATGAATGTACATAAATATAAGCTTCTCCTATTTTGTACGAATTCTTTCCCTTCCTTCCAGTTCTTGTTATTTTTTTCCAGGATACCAGCTATTACATCATCCCATTTTCTTCTAGGCCTGCCTCTAGATCTTCTATTTAATGATTTGGTTTGCCATATCGACTTGACTTGTCTCGAGTTGTCCATTCTTACCATATGTTCAAACCACTGTAGTTGTTGACGTTCTGTACTGTCCAGGATCGGCTCGACCTCTAATTCCTTTATCATTTCTCACACTATCTTTTTTTGTGATGCCCTTTATGCCCCGTAGAAATTTCATTTCAATGGCTTGCATTTTGCTTTTTTGTTGTTCCGTGAGTACCCAGCTTCCACAACCGGAAAACAGGATCGGCTTGAATATTGTTTTGTAAACGATTAGTTTTGTCTAAATGTTACTAAATGAATAGTATACTTTGGTTGCGCTTTCTATCCTGTTGTTAATTTCCGTTTCGTTTTTCCCGTATTATTTTAATAAGACACCTAGATATTTGAAGTAATCAGTTTGTTCTATTTTTTATCGCTTAGGCTAACAACAGTTTGAATTTCGTTTTTATCGATCACCATTATTTTGGTTTTATTCACATTTATTTTCAGGTTATTTTTCTTGAGTGCTTCATACCATAGTTCTAAATTGTTTTGCAGAACCTTTTGATTCTTGGCACATATCATTAAATCGTCTGCGAAGGCACATTCAGTTATGTAGGTTGGTTCGAGATTTCTGTAGCCCACCAGCAGTTTCTTGGCTTTTGTTTTGACTTCCTTCATTGCATCGTCTAGTATTACGTTGAATAAAGTAGTGCTTAGTACTCCTCCTTTTATTTAGCCTTTCCTAGTTAAATAAAAACTGTTCAGACTCTGCATTATTTGTTCTGAGATAGTTTCTGGTGCATTGGTAAAAGCTGGCTATGTTAGTTCTTAGTTCTTCGTTGACCCCTCTGTGTCTTAAACTGTTCCATACTGTCTTCCTTATTTGAATTACAAAGAAGCATAAGTTCTTGCGTGCGTAGGAACATAAGTACACACAAACACACACACACACACGTTTTTTTACTTACTTCAAATTTAGTTCTGTGTCACTATCACTATGTTCATCTAAATTTATTATAAAGGGTTCAACATTAGTACTCATACACATATAAGAATTTTCCACCTTCATAACATGTTCCATAAAGTTTTTCCAACTGTCTGCAAAAATGTTACTCACTACATTTTTTACCAGTTGAGCTTGAAGTAGGAAGATAGTTATTCGACATTAGATTTAACCCGTGGTGTCATATTAGCTCAATGGGATTACGTATTTACTAATAGGAGGAAGACGCAACCCTGTAAGTCTATTTTTATTTGCAAGCGTATCATACACATATTCTTTATTAATTTCAAAAGCATTCAATACTTCTGAAAGATCCCGTATTTTGCCACTTTCTTCAAAATATATGTCATTAGTTATTATAAAATCCTGAAATTGTGCTTTTGTACTGCTATAAAAGGGAAATGATTCACCTGACGACTATGATAATCACATTATTTTGTGGTATATTTTTTAAAAGTTGATATTCGAACCAACCTTCAAATAGTTTGGAGTCAGTATCCTGATGATAATCTAATGAAGAATCTGCTATGCTTTCAGCTGAAAGCAACATGCTGTTCGGAACAAAGCCATTTTCTGAACCTGCAGTATTATTTTTATAGCCTTCAGTTGAAGGAGCTTTCGTTTAACGTTTGGTTAAAAAATCATTCAATCCTTTTCGTGCAGTGTCGTTTGTAGCGATTCCATGTTTCGTCAATGATTTATGGAATAAAACTCGTCCATCAAACTTTATTGATATCGACCCAGATTTACTTAACAATTATTTCGTAAGCGTTAGTAAACATATTAGCTCAAAAATATCCCTAAGTCATGATGCTCTTTTTTTCTTCCTTCTAAAAGAATCACTGATGGTTTGTTACTAAGACTAGTAGCTAAATTTGAACCAGTGCAAACCACACTTAGCATTCAAAATAAAAATCTTCCAGATGTGATGATTACCGTTTCATGTTTTGTTATCATTGAATCCTTTGAAAATGGTCCCTTCCCTAACTATCTGAAAACAGCTATAATTGTGTCACTGCCAATGGTGGCGAAAAAATAATACTAGTAACTGTCGAAGATAATCCAAAAAAATAATGAAAAACCGTCAACTGTCCTATCTTTTAAGCATAAATTCTTGAAATAGTAACGCAATGTTCTCTGTCCTTTTTTTTCTCGTGTCGAGGTAAGAAACTCATGTTCGAATGGGTCCAGGACCCAAACAGTCTTGGACTCATCCCCGAGGGGATGCCTACCAACCAAAGTTACCCCCGCCTCGGAATCACTACCCTAGCATACTTCGAGACGGGCGGCGGTCCCTCGCACACTCTCCGCTCACACCGTCGTCTTCTCCCTATCATTCCTACCTCTCATGCCATATTGAGTCCTTCTTTCCCCCTAATCATGCTCCCTACTACGTCACTCACCTCCATCCATTCCTCCTCCCCTCTCAACATTATCTCCACCTTCTTCTCCCAATACACCGCCTCCCTTAGTTTCATCTCCAACTTCTTCAGCACCTCCTCGTTTCTCCAGCATTTAAACACATGCACCACATCATCTCTGTCCTTAATGGAGTATATAACTCACTTAATAATAAACGGCTGTTTTGTGATTTTGGGAAGGCCATCGACTATGTTGATCATGAAATTTTTATTTAAAAAAACTACAATTTCATGGCATCTGTGGCATTCCTTTAAAATGGTTTGAATCTTACCTTGAATGTAGAAAACAACTGGTACGTCAAATGGTAATGTTTCAGAAAATTTACCAGTGAGTAGTAGTTGTCTCAAAGGCTGTTTTTGGTCCAATTCTTTTTTTGGTATTCAATTACGATGTCACTAACTAGTGACACTAGTGTAACCTGGAGTAGTTCAGATAATATACCAATTTTATATTCTACTATATACGAAGATATCAGTCCTGGTCTGACTCGAACGGGCTTTGTTTTATCACAGATATTGGGATTTTCTGCTCAGTGGAATGGATTTAGCCGGAACTGGTTTTAATATTTTATTAATTGAAAATCTAGAAATCAATGGATACATTATTTACAATTGCAACCAATGGAAAGCGCTCTACGCACTTTTCTCAACAACAGAAAACTATGGTTTTATCTTACATGCCAAACATAACAATGACTTAATGAGATCTTCAAATTCGGTTAAGTTTCTTGGACTCCATATTGACGGAGCCCTCAAATGGTCTGTAAACGTAGACACTAGCGAAAAAATTATCCTCTGTCTGTTTTGCCATTCAATCTGTCTCTGAACAGCTTGATTCTTCTACTGCATTAACAACTTACTACTCTCTGTTTGAATCACACCTTCGCTATGGTATGCATTTCTGAGGGTCTTCTAGTTTGCACCTCTTCGAATCTATTTTCAAATTACAAACAAGAGCTATTCATTACCTAAATTCTGATATTTTAAAAAATATGAAATTTTACAATGTACCCACTTTTGAGTTACATTGGCATAATTCAATATTTAATATAGTTTACGATATTATAATATATTAAATCTGTGTGCTATATTTTTTAATTATTTATGTATCAGTAGTCAGCTTTTTTTTATACCTTGTGGATTTAATATTTTATTATATTTCAAATTATATCGCTTTGTCCATAAAATTGTAAAATTTTTATGACAATAAAGCTTATCTCTCTCTCTAATTGTTTATATTACTTTCAAAAAAAAAACCAACCTTAATATTAATTTCCATTTAATTCGTGTTTTCTAAAAAACTCCATAGGTACTGTATTTCGAAAATAAGTCATAGGATCGCTTCGTGTCCACGAGAAATTTTGTTCAGAAGATCGAGATTTACAATATACTAAAAGTTTATTAAATTCATTAATTTTTTCAAATGTAATTAACAATGTGCGGGATTTTCTGAATAAACATCCTTCAAAGTTACTATCATATGTATATAGGTGTTTAAATCGAAATAAAATATCTAATATTAGATAGTATTGATTAATACCCCTACCCTGTATGATACCAATATCATCATCGTAACACTTTTCTGTGTTTTCTGCGAAAACAAAAGTTTAATCAAAGGGACAGAAACAGATATATATATGTGTGAGAATGGGCAGGGAGAGAAATGAGGAGACACAATCAATATTATGTCCATGAATTTGACGCAATACTACCGTAGATTAGATTAAAACACCCCTCACTAGCTCTAAGCAGAGACGTAGGAAAGGGGCAAATAATTGCGTTTCGAAATATTTATTTTTCGGAAAATCATTGAAAAATTCGTGCAGCGGCACAAGCAGAAATTTTTGTTACATTTCATCGAGTTAGTATACAGGTTATCCAGAAACTCTCCTGTCGAACGCAAACTACAGATACTAGAAGATGTGATATTATGCCCATCTACCCTAGTTCTGAAACTGGTAGGCATCCGGATGTTACAGAGGAGTAGTAGAATCCGGAGCTTAGTACTGTAAGGAGAGTACGCCTCTGTAGGATGGCTTACCCTTTAGATACCTACCTGCCACCCTGAGCGAGGGACGAAAATAGATGATATCGAGACTATCCAGAGATAGTTGGGTTGTTATTGTGAAGTTGAGGGTTACATTTGTCTGTTAACTAATAAAGTGTGTATTGAAACGAATACGTTTTTTAATGTAATAAAAGTGGGTGTAACAGTACTATACTAGAATCGCGATCAAGACGGAGTTTTAAAACAAAATTTGATGGTAGATATCACAGCACAGGTCGCCAAAAAAAAAATATATATATATATATAGTTTTACTAAGTCCGCTATCAAAAATGTTGTGAATTTAAGAATTTTACCTATGCCGACCGGTTTTATGGAAATATAACAATGACCAACCCTGTTTTTAATCCTTGATAGGCGTAGAAGTAGGGACTTTATAAGATGCTCGTATTAGTCCAACAGCCCACGACTGCCAGATTTTCGTTATTTTATAAAAGCTGAAAGTTCTTCTATGTTTGTTCCCAACACAGGTAATAACGATCACCAGCTATAAAGTTTGGGTCGTGGTGGCTTTGGCAGGTAATAGGTAGGAAAGGTGTATAAATTGTACCTCACATTCGTTATAGTATAAAGTTCAATTTTTATATAATTTCATCTAAAATAATATTTAAAATGACGCCGTACAATGCCAGACACTTAGTCTGGTTTCAATCCCCTGCCAGGTACCCTTAAACTATACTCATTTTTGATGATGCTTCTGTTATAGTATAAAAGCTGGGGAACTGGCTAGATAAGGAACACCAACTCAAATGGAGGTTGGCACAAGGGCACCTCCTTACAAAGAGTTTACTGAACAATGTAGACAAGGAACTCTCAACCAGGCTACTGAAACTGTGTAAGAGACATTTGAAGACAGTTACCGACCTGGTGACTGGACACTGCACCCCGAGGAAACATCTGCACAAAATGGGCAAAGTCAGTGAACATATGTGCAGAAAATGTGAACTTAATGATGAAACACCTACTCACATTCTCTGCTTCTGTGAGAACTTACAAGGACTCAGACGGAACTACTTTGGAGAGGAAATAATAAAACCATTACAACTACTGAAAATCCCTCCAGTCAAACTACTGGCCTATATAGAAGACACGAAGCTTTTGGAATGGAAGTAGATAACATGGGAAATGGTACAGAGATTCAGTTCAAGTGCCTGGGCTGTTGAACACAACCCAAACGAATGAATGAATGGGGGGACTACCAAAATATGTTTTCTAAGTCGCCAGACCGTTTTGATGGTTCCTCCATCTTGTCAGACATATTTAAATACTTACGTAGGTGCGAGCAAGAGGAGTATACATGCATGTGGGTGCGAGTGAGATAGAGCGTTTGGGCTACTGAAGGGACTATACAGTGCTATTCAAAAGTCCCCTCCCCCCCTCGTATCTTTTGAACGGCTACACTTACATTAATAAAATTTGGAGGGTGACAATAAAGTGTTGTAAACTTCTCTACGAATAGTAACAGGTGTCGTAATAGTAATAGATGACGTCACAGTGCCACTCTGGCCAATAATTTTAAATAGGACCTTATGGCAAGTGATATCTCGTTTGAAAGGCATTGACATTGGCTACATAGCCATATTAATTCTGTTTGGGTTTAAACTAATTTTGACGGATAAATTAAATAAATACCAAAATTATTGAAATTATTTTTTTAAATTTAATTAATCAAATATCAACAATGGATTTTTTATAGCAAGTGTTCGAAATGTGCTCCGTCTACTTCCTGACAGTAATACATCCTATTAGTAAACTCTTGTCGCACTCGTTCGAATGTGTCAGCTGAAATTGCATTGCATTCTTCAATAATTCTTTCTTTCAAAACGCCAATGCTATCTGGTGCTGTAGTATAAACCTTGGATTTCAAGTACCCCCATAGAAAAAAATCTAATGGTGTCAGATCTGGTGACCGAGGTGGCCATTTTATAGGACCTCGCCGGCCGATCCATCTACCTCGATATTCTTCATCCAGGTAACGTCTTACTGCACCATAATAATGCACCATCTTGTTGAAATGTTATTTCCAGATGGCCGAATTCATCTGGATTATCTTCCAGAATTTCAAGAATTAACGGCTCAATTGCATTTTGTAACATCTCCAGATACACTTCACCGCTTAAATTTGAATTTAGGAAAACAGGACCAACTATGTGGTTTCCCAAAATACCTGCCCAAACATTGACTTTTTCTGGAAATTGGGTATGTTGTTCACGAAAGGTGTGAGGATTTGTGTCACTCCAATACCTTACATTTTGTGTATTCACATTTCCATTGAGGCAAAAAGTACTTCCGTCACTAAAACAAATTGTTTTCGTGTAATGTGGGTTTTGACTAATTTTATTTGTCATACATTCACAGAATTCCAGTCGGGGTCGTCTTCCGAAAGGTGGTGCACCATTTTTAACTTGTATGGATGAAATTTATTTTTAGCCAACACTCTCTGTACTGTACTTTTACTTACTTCACAGATAGACTCAACTTTAGTTGAAGAGGAAGTAGGGTTTACTACCATTTCAGCAACTATATCAATTTTTTTATCATCACTAAATGTTGGTCGACCAGATCGTTTGGCATCTTGAACACTACCTGTTGCTTCAAACTTGTGAAGAAGCTCCCTCAAATAAGTTCTCGAGATAGGGCGATCTGGGTATCTCTCATTAAATAAACGTTCCGCTTCATGGAGATTCTTTCTAGATTCACCAATTTTTAAGATAGCTGCTACTTTGTCGGCTTGAGTACGTACCATTTTGCCTATGTAAACTCTTAAACGTCTCGTTAAACAATAATAAAATTAAATGTTTAAGCTATTTAGAAAAACTTTGCAAAGCAACATATACTATTAAATTAAAAACGTCAATTTTTTTGACAACTAACCAGAGGCGGACTGAAAAATCTTCAATATTTAAATGTGAAATAATAATTTTGGTATTTATTCAATTTATCCGTCAAAATTAGTTTAAACCCAAACAAAATTAATATGGCTATGTAGCCAATGTCAATGCCTTTCAAACGAGATATCACTTGCCATATAAGGAGATCGAACTTCATGTATTCCAATTTCTGGTCATGGTAGATGGCGCTTAATTCCAATACCAAAACATCTGAATGCAGAACAATAACATCCAATCATAAGCCATGCATACACTTTGAGTTCATGGTGTTTTATTGGTTAATAACTCAATCGAGCCAGTGTAAGGTAAGTGAGGGTAGAAAAAAGAAATGAAAATTTTTGTGAGGTTATTTAGCACCAGAACATTTGAATTTGCAAACATACATATTGCAGTATATAGGTGACATTGCTATATATTGTAACATGTCTATCGACCTGCTTCGATGTTATAAAATAAATCCTTTTAATTACCGCTCGTCGTCACTAGCCACTTCCAATTATAGTTCTGTGATCTCAAATTTCAACGCTGATCATAAGACAATTGACGTCTACCAACGGACGCTTCCATTTTTTCCAACGCCACGAGGGACAACCCTTTTCGTTACCGACTCTCTTCGAAGAAAGACACATTTTTTAGCGTTTTATACCTTTCGTATCTTAAAAATTTTGCTGTGCCCCTAGGCAAGGATACAACCCGAATATATAACCCCAAGACCTAGGCTAGAATATAAGCCCTAGGCACGGACATAACCCCAGGACACAGCAGAATATCTACCTAGCTTCTTCGAGATCTTCTCAAGACTTTGTAGAGGCAAGACCTACCTACCTTCTTCAGGAAATCATTTCATTCATAAGCTAAGTACCTAAGTACAAATTCTCCTCTAATTTTTTTCGTTTCCTGTGGCAGAATAAAATATTAAAATTTTTTAAATTCTTTTTTTTTTCTAAATCCTCAACTGCAAAAGTTGAGGGAGATATCGCCCGGGGTAATTTTAAGTAACTTTTTCATTCTTAACTTTTCCGCCTTAGTTTTTTTAATTAGTATTTTTTTATCGACGTCAAAAAGGTAGTGGCGCCTTCAACTTTTACAACCTTCCTGTAATACTTGTGCAGCATAAACTTGGGGTCGAATCACCCTTGAGAGGAGTCTCTAGCCGGAGCCCTTCAAGCTGGCGCCTCTTACCGTTACAAATTGGCGCCCTGTAAGATTGCAAACGCAACCGTTACAATATGATCAGTCATAATAATCTCAAAATAACAAAAACTTATAAAAGGATAGTGAAATGGTTCAACAGGTGTAGGATGAAGCTCAATGCTACAAAATCTTAATATACAATATTCAATCAGTTTAATAACAATAAAAAATACAGTGTATTTTTAATCAACTTATTGATGACATTAGCTCATGCATACCTACTAATAATTTAAAAAGTAAAGTATTTTGTGTGCAATTGTGCTTTTTCTAGACTTCTCACAAAAGTAATGAACGTAATTTGGATCTTATCATTATAAATATTCTTTCCTATTTTATTTATCTTTGAATAATTTTAATCACCCTTGGTAACTGAAAACACTCTGGTCTTCTTAAATTCAATTCACTTTTTCGTTTTAAATCAGCTGCACTACCAATAGATTGTAACAACGCAACCCTGCCCATTTTTAATTTTTAACGATTTTAATCTTTCTACTTCTTACTTTGAGCTTTTATTGTTCACTATCATAAGTAATATCTATCTACTATCATAAGTTTACAATTTGACTAGGTACTGTAATTTATGAAAACTAAGATTACTGTTTTTGATGGTATAGACCATTCCAGAACACATGACTTGACAGGACGGCCATATTGTGCTGGAGGGCAAACGATTCGATTAGTTGGAGTTGAAAAATTTACTAACTAACTAACCTTCGATAAAATGACGAGAACACATACGCCAAGTTTAAAGTTGTGATTCACTGAGGGGGCCCCGTTTTAAAGCACTAAACCAAGCATCGAGGCGTTGATCAGAGAGACCAATTAAATAGTCACCTCGCTTCGTTAAAACAGCCGGAAATCGAAAAAGATACCTTATCTCTTTCTCTCCTCATTCAACACTTAACAACACTACAAAACGATGGAATTTCAGATACCTTTAAGAACTAATTGTTAATTAAAGTCTAACTGTGTGCCCTCCAGCACAATATGGCCGACCTGTCAGTGGAATTATTCTGGAATGGTCTATTGGATTTGCAGTGGAGACAACAAACAGTGAAAAAACAAACTGCTTAGATAGACGATTTTGAAGACAGGTTTTGTCAATGTTTCCTTATGAGTTCGATCTCCTTATCTAGCCTCCATGTAAGCCAATTTCAATCTACGGAAAAATCGGAAATAATATGAATTTTTATTTAAAACAGGAAATTTAAGTCGAATATCTATAACCAAACATTGAAACATAAATTTTATAAAAAAAAGCAAGAAATTTATTTTAAATGAGGTTATCTCATTGACATACTTTTTCGCGGTCGGAGGTATATAATTCTAAAAACTCATTGTTGTGGAAGCTAAGACTTAAAAAAAATATATGTGTATTGTCTATTCATAGATAATCAGAATGAGTAACTAGCTACGAGGGTAATTCAATTAATTTTAAAAATTTTAAACAAGGTGAACTAATTTTTAGAAGTTAGAAATCCTGGAATGATGAAAAAGTATAATTTTTTGAAGAAATTCAATAAAGAATGCAGTAACCATTACCAGATTCGGAAATAATGTCATTCAATGGTACAGCGATTGCTATAAAGCAATAGAAAGAACTGGGATAGGAGTGCTCTGTTAAATATTGTTAAAATACATAAAATGCAAAGGGTTATTATCATGTGGGATAGTCAAGCAGACATTGAAGCACGGAGTAATCAGTTTTATAATGGTATCGAAATTCCTAGAAAAACTCAATGCATTAGGCAAGAACCTTACCTTATGTCTCTTATCTGGAGCTATCAATTATAATTTAATATCACTTTTCAGTATTAATTATGTAATTAATCTAGATTTATAAGAAGTGATTATAAAATTATGCGTCACGTACAAAAACGTTGATAGAAACAAGCTGACATGACATTTTATCACGACCACCGAACGTCACAATCTGTTGCTTCTTAGTGAACGGTCTCTGTTCTTTGAAAAATTAACATTTCCTTTACTGGGATTAATGTATGGATGTGATTTCAGCGTTGTCTCCAGTCCAGGATTATGCTCTCAGAGCTTCTGTACGGATGACATCTACCTTGTACTGATGAGGCGCAAATACACCGAAACCGATCTGCAAGTGATGTTGTCCCTTCTAATTACAAACCAGAATGGTTGGTTATATCTTGCAGATATACCAACCCCGTTTAACTTAGAAGTGTAATTCAATGTCTGTCGGGGCATACAATCCGATAAGTAGTTGTTGTGTCTTAGTGAACGGTCTCCGTTCTTTGAAAAATATTTTGCAAAAACTTTGTAAAGCGTTGTAATAGTATTAAACTATTATCTTCGACATCTACTCTGATTTTGCCACTTTTAACGTGGACCAGACACGAAATATTTGAAAACGCATTTGTTCCCTAGTTTCGGGTTTAATATTGGAGGAATTCACAAGTGTACCTTTCACGTACTATCCAGTCGATGTCATCGCACTTAAAACGAAACAGGCGTATACTCGGGGGTAATATCCCTAGTGCATTTAATTTTTCCGGAAAAATTCGGAAAAACGAGTTTCTAAGTGGAAAAATCCTCGTCTTCGACTCGGATTTTTAAAACCACTCTCGCTCATGCTATTTGTTAAAACAGGTTACTTAGAAACGAGTGTTCCAATTTTTCCACAGGAAAAATTAGATGCACCAGGGATATTTGGTAAGATTATTTCCTGAGTTAAATAAACATTTTATTTTAATACAACATTTTTATTAATTGTCAAACTTGTCAAGTTGTCAAACTTGCATGAAATTTTTTCGATTTTTTTTTCCGGAAAAACTGCTGACAGCTAAGTTGACAGTTGTTAAGTAATTTTTCCACTTAAAATTTATATTTGACATACCAATTCTTGATAGCGATTGGTCAAAATTAATAGGAAGAAAATAATCGTGTATACTTTAAGTTGAATTATGGAAATAGTCCTGGATCGCCAATAGTGTCAAATAGTGACAGATCGCGGAAAACGACAATTTTCCAGTTAGATTTGGATTTGTAAAAGCCCACATTGGATAGTGATCGTATACAATCAACATCCCTATTTCCTGATTTAAAATCTTACAAAACGCCACCCCCAATACCTATGCTACTATATTTTTCCCGACTACAATAAAAATCAATCGTTAATCAGTTTTGTTTACACTAAATTATGTTTCTATCCATTTGTTTATATCTACCTGTAGACTGATGACACATTTTCAATGATACACTAGGATAATTATTATAATTATTATTTTATTTATTATGTTTTTCGTAATTCAAGCACGTGTAGACATCGTAACATCTACCGAAGTGTTTCAATGTGATTGTTATTGTTGTTATCTGATTTTATAATTTTCAGTCACGTACGATTTTGCAGTCTTACAAAAATATTGTTTAGATATTATTTGTATTTTTAGTGCATTGTTACTACAAAGTAAAATCGATGTTAATTAATTAAATGCTGTATTTGAAATATACTCACTTGGAGAGTGATAAAAAAACGAGTTGTGTGTATAGATTTCATACACGTACTATGTTTTTTTTAATATTATATTAAATATTTTATCTGATCACTGATAAATTGTTGTCTTGTTTGATTTTGGATGTTCTTTTCTTGTAACATCCTCAAAAAAGTGGTGTCCCTAGTGACTTTTCCAAAGAAAACAAAATATTAAAAGGCAAAGACTAGCCGGAAATTTTGGATTAGGTTATAATTAATGGAAAAATAAAAATTTTTTCTTCTTTTGATTGACTTTTGTAAAAATTGATCCACAAAAGTTAGGGGAGTTCACAAAATTTTGGATTTATGTTAAAAATTGTTAACTGTTTTATTCACCAAGGTTTGTGTTGCTTATCTAACTAGTTTTTTGTTCCATTATGTTCTATTTTGAATAATTCCTAGACGTAAACTAGGTGTGGATGGAGCTAGTGAGGCCATTGCTACGATTTTTCCAAACAAGTCAATGGCTGGTGTAACATAAAGTGACCATTCGTTCCGGATTAGGCGGAACTGTCCCGTTTTTCAGAGTCCTGTCCCGCATAGACAGTGTCCCAGAAAATTTTCCGGATTTAGTTATATCGAGTATATACGCTAAATGTTTCTACACAACACTAGCGAATAACGAAATAAATTACAGAGATGAAGCTTATAACATTTTTACTAATTTTGGTAGGGTTTCAAGAATAGGCGCAAATAATATATTTACAAAATTAAATAATAACGTTGATCAAACAATAATAGGCGTTGGTTGTGCTGCTCATATTATACACAACACGATGCAGACATCAGCTGACTTATTACCTGTTGATGTGGAAAATATTATAGTTAAAATTTATTCCCATTTTTATATATACACAGTTATAAAGGGTGGAAGTTGGAAGTTGAATATAAGAAAATTTTAGGTTTTAGTAAGACCAGATGGCTAGCCCTGCATCCTGCCATTGAAAGAATATTGAAATAATATAATCCTTTAAAATCATAGTTCCTATCTGTTGACAAATGCCCCACAGTTCTAGAAAGATTTTTTAACGACGAGACATCCGAATTATGCGGCTACAGTTTGTACAAAGTCAGTCATCAATTTTTCATAATAGTGTAAAATGTATAGAAGGTGACAACAATACAATTATTGAGGTGTCTGATGAAATTAATAAATTAAAAATTAAATTAACGGAACGAATGGAAACGGGATTTTTACCACTAATTGTTAGACGAGATTTGAATACTTTAGTAGAAAACGGAATTATTAACAAGACTTCTCAGTTTAAAATGTTTTATATGAATGGTTTAGTGTATTTAGAAAAGTGGTCAAAACAGTTTGAAGCAGTTGACGGATTCACGTGGATTATGCTCAACGATAATAATATAGAATGGGAGAAAGTAGAAAAAAATTATGA
Organism: Lochmaea crataegi; assembly: GCA_947563755.1. Taxonomy (NCBI): domain Eukaryota; kingdom Metazoa; phylum Arthropoda; class Insecta; order Coleoptera; family Chrysomelidae; genus Lochmaea; species Lochmaea crataegi. Next base: position 60,813,846 of record OX387423.1, on the reverse strand, counting down.
ATGTTTGGTAAAATACTTTCCAAACAACAATTTTGTTGAAAATGATTTATTTGATGAAGTCTAGTATTTAAAAAATTATGCAACAGAAGAAAAAGTTAATGAATGGAAGGATCAAAAATTAAGACCAGATTTAAAGTGGGTTGAAATTTTCCGGCATTTCAAGTCCGAAAATATAAATTTTAAAAACATTAAAAAACTCGCAATCTGTTTACCAGGCACAAATGCGGCAACGGAATGGGTTTTTTCTATTATTAACAAAATGTGGACAACAGAAAAAACACAATTAACAATTGAGACATTAAAAGCAATGCTAATTGTTATACGATATTATAACACAATTTTGCTACAATTTTAAACAGTTAATTTATTTATATAAAAAATATTTTGGGGTTGTTATAAAACAGTTTTATTATTTATTTTAAACAGAGTTTATTTTATACAGTTTTATTTGTATGTTAATCAAAGTTTATTTTTCGTTTTTTACAAAATATGTATTTACGTTTATGGTGTTACAAATATATTTTGAATAAAATAATGCGTTTTCTAAATGATGGTTCATCATACATATGCTGACCTTATGTACTTATTTTAATACGTTGGAAACAATGTCTTGGCCTCGCAAAAAGTACCACTTTAATTCTGACGGGTGAGAAGCTAGCTCCTAGCTCCAAAAGTAAATCTGCGACAATTGACTGAGCCGGCAACAGCGCACCAAGATGTCCGTTTATCACCGTTGCCTTGGCCACAGATCACCTACCTGTACATATATTTATTGAATGTTATTAAATGTGATTATGTTTTTTAGATTACAATCCAAAGGGGATTCCGATTTTTTGTTCCCCACTATGGTACCCTCACAGGAAACAACTCCCGAGAAAATTAAAGATATATATTTTCTAGAGTTTGAAAAAAAAATTACTTATATATAAAGATTCTGTAGATATGATGGAGATGCAACTTATTCCCCAGTTGGGAAGGTGTAAACACCAACAAAAACTTATATACGGAAATTAATTAATGGTGAGTTTTATGCAACTCGTTAGCTCTATAATTTTGGCAATCGTACAGTGTACCTAAGAAAAAATAAACACCTAATTTTTATGTTATAGCTATTCCATCCACGAGCGAGGGGTTTGAGGAGGAAGGATTGAAGGGCATTAAGCCATTATCAGATAATGGTATGTATAAAATAAAATAAAATGTCATCTGTCTGTTCCTTTTGTTATATTATTTGGTTTATTTAACTCCTAATTTTTATGTTATAGCTATTCAATCCACGAGTAAGGAGTTAGAGGTGGATGAATTGGAGAGTATCGAGCAATTATCAAATGATGGTATGTATAAAATAGCATATCTTCTGTATGTTCCTTTTGTTATATTATTTGGTTTGTTTAATTCCCATCAAAAACTAACTAAATTACATATTTTATAGTATTATATTAGTAAATGAATAAATTGTCTACAGGTACTGAAAGGGACAAAAAAAGGATTTCCCGAAGAAAGGTCCAAGCATTTTTCGAAGGTAAGCAGTTTCGAGAAACAAATATGTAAATGTTTACAATCATATGTATTGTGTGTTTGAGCTAATTAAAAATATCCAAATGTAGCTACCTAATAAATTATATAGAAGTAATGATAGTCATAATCTTGTAAACTAAGTTTTTTAAATGGTGTACACATTTTAGTTAACAGTGTTATTAGCAAACTGTAGAAATGTGCTTCATGTTTTTTTAATATAAGCTATTTTTTGATTTGTATGAAAAAATGTTATTCTTTATAAATATTTTTGAAATACATTTGTCAGTTTCCTCATATTACTATCTTTATTTGCAGAAGCCAGTGCAGCAAAGATTTTCATAAGACAGTGTCCCTCATAAAAAATCTTAAAGGGGTTTTGAAAGGTAATGACATGAGAGTGATTAACAGAGATGGTCCATTTCAATTGGCCCATAATAAATATCTTAAACGCCGTAAGAGACCGGAAAAGAGATCATTATGAGTTATTTTGAAATAGATCAGCTTGATGATTGGTCTTTTATCAACACCATACAAAACACATGTCAGTTTCTTTTTTATGTTCCTTGTATATTCATTATTTTGTTGGCATTTTTAGTTTAATTTTCCTTTTTAGCCCATTTTGTAATTATCTTCTCATATTTGTGTAATACTAAAAGTTATTTGTTTGAAAACAATTCTACCATCTCCTCGCTTTTTATTTTAGTATTTATTTTAATGATTATTGATTTTTATTAAATGTTTGTGTCTTTTTAACTTCACTATATTATATTTAATTATTTTTGCATTCCAGAATATGCTTCTTTTTCTGTTTTTCAATATTAAGGGTGAGAGGGTCACTGTTTCACTATTTGTTCTACTTTGCGTCGTTGATCACTGTTAACAATTGTTAACTTATTAAGACTTCTTACTTTAAAAAATCGTTTTACCTTACATCGCATGCTGAGATTTTTCAAAGTTATTTACTCAGTTTATTGCTTTGTTGTTAAACTCCTAACATTTATTGTTCTTGCTGTTTGTCATTCAAAGATTTTAAAAAACGTTTTATTTATTGTGTACTTTTTTATATTGAATAAAATATATAAACTTGATGATTATTGCTTTATTTTTTCCACTTCAGGCATTATATGGTCCATTTTTTGATATTTCATTTAATTTAACTTGACTATTTGATTGTTATTATTGTAATATCAATCAAATGTTGAGTTGATTTAAATGAAATATCAAAAAGTGGACCATAAATGCCATTTTGCAATAAAAGTAGAATTACAGTAATTTTGAATATGCCGCCAAAAACTGTAAAGTTACAGGAATCTTCTTTTTCTGCTGTTAGCGAAGATCACAACCATGTCAAAGGTGCTAGAGCTACTGCTCAGGCTCTCAAGGTGGCGCCACCCGTACAATTAATTCGCCACATGAAGCGCCACGGGTCAGATGCCTATCTATAGGTAGGTGATCTGTGTCTCAGAGTGCCCATACCCTGGTCGGTACAAGTTACTTGAAAAAGTGAAATTTTATTAGTTAATTGTTGAAAGCAATAATTCTAAATTGAACGATAAAAAAAATTTTAAAAAAGAGAATATGCAAAAATAAAAAAAATAAAATCCTTCCAACCCAACTGTTACACCGTGCAACAAAAACAATGGGCGCCAATTTGTAACGGTAAATGCTGTACCTCACAGGGCACCAGCTCGAAGGGCTCCGGCTAGAGACTCCTCTCAAGGGTGATTCGACCCCAAGTTTATGCTGCACAAGTGCTACAGGAAGGTTGTAAAAGTTGAGGGCGCCACTACCTTTTTAACGATGAAAACTACAAAAAACTAAGGCGGAAAAGGTAGAAACGCCATGTAAAATTTAAATGAAAGTTAGAAAATAAAAAAGTTACTAAAAATTACCCCGGGCGATATCTCCCTCAACTTTTATAGTTGAGGATTTTAATAAAAAAAAAAGAATTAAAAACAAAATTTTAATTTATTCTGCCACAGGAAATGAATAACGGAATTTAATAGAGGAATTTGTACTTTTATAGGTACTTAGCTTAGATGAAGTGGTTTCCTGGAGAAGAAGTCAGGTCTTGATCCGAACTGATGAGTTCTGTTCTAGGGCGGTAGTTTGGGGGTTCTATCCTTGGCTATATTCTTGGGGTTATATTCTCCGGTTAAATTCTTCGGTTTATATCCTCGGCGTTATATTCTAGCCTAGGGTTATATTCTCGGCGTTAAATTCTTGGGTTATATCCTAGCCTAGGGTTGTATTCTTGAGTTATATCCTAGCCTAGGGGCTGTGCTTACCTAGAAGTACAAGTGGATCAGGGATATGTAGGAACTTGAATGTAATGGCACATTATGTTGGTCAGCTTTTCAGGTTAAAGAAAAGGAAGGCAGTTATTTGAAAGTCAAAAAATTGATTTAATTTACTGAAAGCTTTCCAACATTATATGTTCCATGTTAAAACAGAAAAAATAGCAATTATCGACTAAATTAAAAAAAATAACTAATGATCCGAAAGAAACTAATAATAGCAAAAAGTTATTTATTTAGTTATATGAAAAAATATCGTGCCTAGGAAATATATGAAACCGGCACTGGCGTTACGAAAGAATATTTTATAGGTTAGCGGTTTATAAAAGTGTTATTTTATAATTAAGAGTTATTTCGCAACTGAAAAAGCTTGAAAATATTTGTATAAAAGTAAACAGTGAATTATAAAAGAATATTTGGTTTAAAACTACCATATTAGTATAAAATAACAGTTTATGACCACGTGTTGAATTTAATTTCGTCTATCTCTGTAAAAAAAATAAAGAATGCATACGAAAATTATATCAGACAGTACTTTAGAAGAAGCTTATTAATTATGAATTATGATTTTGAACTTACCACAGCAAAATTCCTAAGATAGGTACTTAAGATATGAAAGATAGCGAAAGATGATGTGCCCTCTTAGGCGGTCGTTAACAAAAAGGGGTGTTTAACGTGGCGTTGTGCAAAAAATGGAAGCGTCCGTTGGCAGACGTCAATTGTCTTACGGTCGGGGTTGAAGAGTATAGGATCACAGACCTATAATTGGATGTGGCTAGTGACGACGAGCGCTAATTAAAAGGATTTATTCTGTAAAATCGAAACAGGTCGATAGACATGTTACAAAATGCTTAAAATTCGCAAAGAGGGGTTTTTTGCGCCGGAAAATCGACTGGCACAATCAGTTTTTTGATAAAATCATTATTTCGCCTTCAAATAGAGTCATGAAATTTTCGAAAATCCACTTTTCAAAACAAAAAATCCTCATAACTCGACTAATAGGAAAGATAGAACGTTCTAGTCTTCACCAATCGATAGAGGGGACAATTTTACATATTTTAGTGAATTTTGAGTCGATATTGCCAAGGATTAAGGGAGTTAGAAAAAAGCAATTTGATTCGCAAAATATTTCCATAGCTACCCCCTTTGTTCTAAATTTTCGACAAAAAAAAATAAAAAATGCTTAAAATTCGTAAAGAGGGGTTTTTTGGGTCGGAAAATCGACTGGCATAATCAGTTTTTTGATAAAATCATTATTTCGCCTTCAAATAGAGTCATGAAATTTTCGAAAATCCACTTTTCAAAACAAAAAATCCTCATAACTCGACTAATAGGAAAGATAGAACGTTCTAGTCTTCACCAATCGATAGAGGGGACAATTTTACATATTTTAGTGAATTTTGAGTCGATATTGCCAAGGATTAAGGGAGTTGGAAAAAAGCAATTTGTTTCTCAAAATATTTCCATAGCTACCCCCTTTGTTCTAAATTTTCGACAAAAAACTTATAAAAAATGCTAAAAATTCGTAAAGAGGGGTTTTTTTGGCCAAAAAATCGACTGGCACAATCAGTTTTGTGATAAAATCATTATTTCGCCTTCAAATAGAGTCATGAAATTTTCGAAAATCCACTTTTCAAAACAAAAAATACTCATAACTCGACAAATAGGAAAGATACAACGTTCTAGTCTTCACCAATCGATAGAGGGAACAATTTTACATATTTTAGTGAATTTTGAGTCCATATTTCCAAGGATTATCGGAGTTAGAAAAAATCAATTTGTATCGCAAAATATTTCCATAGCTACCCCTTTGTTCTAAATTTTCGACAAAAAAATTATAAAAAATGCTAAAAATTCGTAAAGAGGGGTTTTTTTGGGCCGGAAAATCGACTGGCATAATCAGTTTTTTGATAAAATCATTATTTCGCCTTCAAATAGAGTCATGAAATTTTCGAAAATCCACTTTTCAAAACAAAAATTACTCATAACTCGACAAATAGGAAAGTTAGAACGTTCTAGTTTTCACCAATCGATAGAGGGGACAATTTTACATATTTTAGTGAATTTTGAGTCCATATTTCCAAGGATTATGGGAGTTAGAAAAAATCAATTTGTATCGCAAAATATTTCCATAGCTACCCCCTTTGTTCTAAATTTTCGACAAAAAAATTATAAAAAATGCTAAAAATTCGTAAAGAGGGGTTTTTTTGGGCCGGAAAATCGACTGGCATAATCAGTTTTTTGATAAAATCATTATTTCGCCTTCAAATAGAGTCATGAAATTTTCGAAAATCCTCTTTTCAAAACAAAAATTACTCATAACTCGACAAATAGGAAAGATAGAACGTTCTAGTCTTCACCAATCGATAGAGGGGACAATTTTACATATTTTAGTGAATTTTGAGTCCATATTTCCAAGGATTATGGGAGTTAGAAAAAATCAATTTGTATCGCAAAATATTTCCATAGCTTTCGACAAAAAAATTATAAAAAATGCTTAAAATTCGTAAAGAGGGGTTTTTTGGGCCGGAAAATCGACTGGCACAATCAGTTTTTTGATAAAATCATTATTTCGCCTTCAAATAGAGTCATGAAATTTTCGAAAATCCACTTTTCAAAACAAAAAATACTCATAACTCGAATAATAGGGAAGATAGAACGTTCTAGTCTTCACCAATCGATAGAGGGGACAATTTTACATATTTTAGTGAATTTTGAGTCGATATTGCCAAGGATTATGGGAGTTAGAAAAAATCAATTTGTATCGCAAAATATTTCCATAGCTACCCCCTTTGTTCTAAATTTTTAACAAAAAATTTTAAAAAATGCTGAAAATTCGTAAGGAGGGGTTTTTTGGACCGGAAAATCGACTGGCAAATCTTGACAATTTTTTTAAGTCTTAAACTTCAAAATATTTTCGTAAGTTCCAAATTGTCAATCTTTTTAAAGGCGTGAGTTAGGGAAAAAATTAGTTAAATATAATAATAGTTTTTGATCACGATGTTTGTTGAAACTCTATTTTTAAAGTTTCGGTAGCGGTCCAGCTGCCGTTATCAAGAATAATGAAAAATAATAAATTTTCGAATAATCGAAAATTGATTATTTTCGATTAATCGAATATTTTCGATTAATCGATTTTTTCGATTAATCGATTTTTTTTCGATTAATCGATTTTTTTCGATAAATCGATTTTTTTCGATTAATCGATTTTTTTCGATTGATCGAATTTTTTCGATTAATCGATTTTTTTCGATTAATCGATTATTTTCGAATAATCTATTATTTTAGATTAATCGATTATTTTCGATTAATCGATTCTTTTCGATTCATCGATTCTTTTCGATTCATCGATTTTTTTCGATTTTTTTCGATATATCGATTTTTTTCGATTAATCGATTTTTTTCGATTATTTAATTAATCGATTAATCGAAAATAATCGATTATTTTATATAATCGATAATCGATTATGTTTTTTGATAATCGCCCAGCCCTAATTTCGAGTCGATATTGCCAAGGATTAAGGGAGTTGGAAAAAAGCAATTTGATTCGCAAAATATTTCCATTGTTCTAAATTTTCGACAAAAAAAAAATAAAAATTGCTAAAAATCCGTAAAGAGGGGTTTTTTGGGCCAAAAAATCGACTGGCACAATCAGTTTTGTGATAAAATCATTATTTCGCCTTCAAATAAAGTCATGAAATTTTCGAAAATCCACTTTTCAAAACAAAAAATACACATAACTCGACAAATAGGAAAGATAGAACGTTCTGGTCTTCACCAATCGATAGAGGGGACAATTTTACATATTTTAGTGAATTTTGAGTCCATATTTCCAAGGATTATGGGAGTTAGAAAAAATCAATTTGTATCGCAAAATATTTCCATAGCTACCCCCTTTGTTCTAAATTTTCGACAAAAAAATTATAAAAAATGCTAAAAATTCGTGAAGAGGGGTTTTTTGGGCCGGAAAATCGACTGGCATAATCAGTTTTTTGATAAAATCATTATTTCGCCTTCAAATAGAGTCATGAAATTTTCGAAAATCCACTTTTCAAAACAAAAAATTCTCATAACTCGACAAATAGGAAAGATAGAACGTTCTAGTCTTCACCAATCGATAGAGGGGACAATTTTACATATTTTAGTGAATTTTGAGTCGATATTGCCAAGGATTAAGGGATTAAGGTTTTTTTTTTCGATTAATCGATTTTTTTCGATTAATCGATTTTTTTCGATTGATCGATTTTTTTCGATTAATCGATTATTTTCGGTTAATCGATTATTTTCGATTAATCGATTATTTTCGAATATTCGATTATTTTCGATTAATCGATTATTCTCGATTAATCGATTATTCTCGATTAATCGATTTTTTTCGATTTTTTTCGATTATTCAATTAATCGAGAATAATCGATTATTTTATATAATCGATAATCGATTATGTTTTTTGATAATCGCCCAGCCCTAATTTTTAGTCGATATTGCCAAGGATTAAGGGAGTTAGAAAAAAGCAATTTGATTCGCAAAATATTTCCATAGCTACCCCTTTGTTCTAAATTTTCGACAAGAAAATTATAAAAATGCTTAAAATTCGTAAAGAGGGGTTTTTTTGGCCAAAAAATAGACTGGCACAATCAGTTTTTTGATAAAATCATTATTTCGCCTTCAAATAGAGTCATGAAATTTTCGAAAATCCACTTTTCAAAACAAAAAATACTCATAACTCGACTAATAGGAAAGATAGAACGTTCCAGTCTTCACCAATCGATAGAAGGGACAATTTTACATATTTTAGTGAATTTTGAGGTCATATTTCCAAGGATTATGGGAGTTAGAAAAATCAATTTGTATCGCAAAATATTTCCATAGCTACCATCTTTGTTCGAAATTTTCGACAAAAAAATTATAAAAAAGGCTAAAAATTCGTAAAGAGGGGTTTTTTTGGCCGGAAAATCGACTGGCACAATCAGTTTTGTGATAAAATCATTATTTCGCCTTCAAATAGAGTCATGAAATTTTCGAAAATCCACTTTTCAAAACAAAAATTACTCATAACTCGACTAATAGGAAAGATAGAACGTTATAGTCTTCACCAATCGATAGAGGGGACAATTTTACATATTTTAGTGAATTTTGAGTCCATATTTCCAAGGATTATGGGAGTTAGAAAAATCAATTTGTATCGCAAAATATTTCCATAGCTACCCCCTTTGTTCTAAATTTTCGACAAAAAAATTATAAAAAATGCTAAAAATTCGTAAAGAGGGGTTTTTTTGGCCGGAAAATCGACTGGCACAATCAGTTTTGTGATAAAATCATTATTTCGCCTTCAAATAGAGTCATGAAATTTTCGAAAATCCACTTTTCAAAACAAAAAATACTCATAACTCGACAAATAGGAAAGATAGAACGTTCTAGTCTTCACCAATCGATAGAGGGGACAATTTTACATATTTTAGTGAATTTTTAGTCCATATTTCCAAGGATTATCGGAGTTAGAAAAAATCAATTTGTATCGCAAAATATTTCCATAGCTACCATCTTTGTTCGAAATTTTCGACAAAAAAATTATAAAAAATGCTAAAAATTCGTAAAGAGGGGTTTTTTTGGCCGGAAAATCGACTGGCACAATCAGTTTTGTGATAAAATCATTATTTCGCCTTCAAATAGAGTCATGAAATTTTCGAAAATCCACTTTTCAAAACAAAAAATACTCATAACTCGACAAATAGGAAAGATAGAACGTTCTAGTCTTCACCAATCGATAGAAGGGACAATTTTACATATTTTAGTGAATTTTTAGTCCATATTTCCAAGGATTATCGGAGTTAGAAAAAATCAATTTGTATCGCAAAATATTTCCATAGCTACCCCTTTGTTCGAAATTTTCGACAAAAAAATTATAAAAAAGGCTAAAAATTCGTAAAGAGGGGTTTTTTTGGCCAAAAAATCGACTGGCACAATCAGTTTTTTGATAAAATAATTATTTCACCTTCAAATAGAGTCATGAAATTTTCGAAAATCCACTTTTCAAAACAAAAATTACTCATAACTCGACTAATAGGAAAGATAGAACGTTATAGTCTTCACCAATCGATAGAGGGGACAATTTTACATATTTTAGTGAATTTTGAGTCCATATTTCCAAGGATTATGGGAGTTAGAAAAATCAATTTGTATCGCAAAATATTTCCATAGCTACCCCCTTTGTTCTAAATTTTCGACAAAAAAATTATAAAAAATGCTAAAAATTCGTAAAGAGGGGTTTTTTTGGCCAAAAAATCGACTGGCACAATCAGTTTTGTGATAAAATCATTATTTCGCCTTCAAATAGAGTCATGAAATTTTCGAAAATCCACTTTTCAAAACAAAAAATACTCATAACTCGACAAATAGGGAAGATAGAACGTTCTAGTTTTCACCAATCGATAGAGGGGACAATTTTACATATTTTAGTGAATTTTGAGTCTATATTTCCAAGGATTATGGGAGTTAGAAAAAATCAATTTGTATCGCAAAATATTTCCATAGCTACCATCTTTGTTCTAAATTTTCGACAAAAAAATTATAAAAAATGCTAAAAATTCGTAAAAAGGGGTTTTTTTGGCCAAAAAATCGACTGGCACAATCAGTTTTGTGATAAAATCATTATTTCGCCTCCAAATAGAGTCATGAAATTTTCGAAAATCCACTTTCAAAACAAAAAATACTCATAACTCGACAAATAGGAAAGATAGAACGTTCTAGTCTTCACCAATCGATAGAGGGGACAATTTTACATATTTGAGTGAATTTTGAGTCGATATTGCCAAGGATTAATGGAGTTAGAAAAAAGCCATTTGATTCTCAAAATATTTCCATACCTACCCCTTTGTTTTAAATTTTCGACAAAAAAAATAAAAAATGCTTAAAATTCGTAAAGAGGGGTTTTTTTGGGCCGGAAAATCGACTGGCACAATCAGTTTTTTGATAAAATCATTATTTCGCCTTCAAATAGAGTCATGAAATTTTCGAAAATCCACTTTTCAAAACAAAAATTACTCATAACTCGACTAATAGGAAAGATAGAACGTTATAGTCTTCACCAATCGATAGAGGGGACAATTTTACATATTTTAGTGAATTTTGAGTCCATATTGCCAAGGATTAATGGAGTTAGAAAAAATCAATTTGTATCGCAAAATATTTCCATAGCTACCCCCTTTGTTCTAAATTTTCGACAAAAAAATTATAAAAAATGCTAAAAATTCGTAAAGAGGGGTTTTTTTGGCCAAAAAATCGACTGGCACAATCAGTTTTGTGATAAAATCATTATTTCGCCTTCAAATAGAGTCATGAAATTTTCGAAAATCCACTTTTCAAAACAAAAAATACTTATAACTCGACAAATAGGAAAGATAGAACGTTCTAGTCTTCACCAACCGATAGAGGGGACAATTTTACATATTTTAGTGAATTTTGAGTCGATATTGCCAAGGATTAAGGGAGTTAGAAAAAAGCAATTTGATTCGCAAAATATTTCCATTGTTCTAAATTTTCGACAAAAAAAAATAAAAAATGCTTAAAATTCGTAAAGAGGGGTTTTTTGCCCTGGAAAATCGACTGACACAATCAGTTTTTTGATAAAATCATTATTTCGCCTTCAAATAGAGTCATGAAATTTTCGAAAATCCACTTTTCAAAACAAAAAATACTTATAACTCGACAAATAGGAAAGATAGAACGTTCTAGTCTTCACCAACCGATAGAGGGGACAATTTTACATATTTTACTGAATTTTGAGTCTATATTTCCAAGGATTATGGGAGTTAGAAAAAATCAATTTGTATCGCAAAATATTTCCATAGCTACCCAGCACAATCAGTTTTTTGATAAAATCATTATTTCGCCTTCAAATAGAGTCATGAAATTTTCGAAAATCCACTTTTCAAAACAAAAAATACTCATAACTCGACAAATAGGAAAGATAGAACGTTCTAGTCTTCACCAATCGATAGAGGGGACAATTTTACATATTTTAGTGAATTTTGAGTCCATATTTCCAAGGATTATGGGAGTTAGAAAAAATCAATTTGTATCGCAAAATATTTCCATAGCTACCCCCTTTGATCTAAATTTTCGACAAAAAAATTATAAAAAATGCTAAAAATTCGTAAAGAGGGGTTTTTTGGCCAATGAATCGACTGGCACAATCAGTTTTGTGATAAAATCATTATTTCGCCTTCAAATAGAGTCATGAAATTTTCGAAAATCCACTTTTCAGAACAAAAATACTCATAACTCGACAAATAAGAAAGATAGAACGTTCTAGTCTTCACCAATCGATAGGAGGGACAATTTTACATATTTTAGTGAATTTTGAGTCGATATTGCCAAGGATTAAGGGATTAAGGTTTTTTTTTTCGATTAATCGATTTTTTTCGATAAATCGATTTTTTTCGATAAATCGATTTTTTTCGATTGATCGATTTTTTTCGATTAATCGATTATTTTCGATTAATCGATTATTTTCGAATATTCGATTATTTTAGATTAATCGATTATTTTCGATTAATCGATTATTTTCGATTAATCGATTATTTTCGATTAATCGATTATTTTATATAATCGATAATCGATTATGTTTTTTGATAATCGCCCAGCCCTAATTTTGAGTCGATATTGCCAAGGATTAAGGGAGTTAGAAAAAAGCAATTTGATTCTCAAAATATTTCCATAGCTCTACCCCTTTGTTCTAAATTTTCGACAAAAAAATTATAAAAATGCTTAAAATTCGTAAAGAGGGGTTTTTTTGGCCAAAAAATCGACTGGCACAATCAGTTTTGTGATAAAATCATTATTTCGCCTTCAAATAGAGTCATGAAATTTTCGAAAATCCACTTTTCAAAACAAAAAATACTCATAACTCGACTAATAGGAAAGATAGAACGTTCTACTCTTCACCAATCGATAGAAGGGACAATTTTACATATTTTAGTGAATTTTGAGTCCATATTTCCAAGGATTATGGGAGTTAGAAAAAATCAATTTGTATCGCAAAATATTTCCATAGCTACCATCTTTGTTCTAAATTTTCGACAAAAAAATTATAAAAAATGCTAAAAATTCGTAAAGAGGGGTTTTTTTGGCCGGAAAATCGACTGGCACAATCAGTTTTGTGATAAAATCATTATTTCGCTTTCAAATAGAGTCATGAAATTTTCGAAAATCCACTTTTCAAAACAAAAATTACTCATAACTCGACTAATAGGAAAGATAGAACGTTATAGTCTTCACCAATCGATAGAGGGGACAATTTTACATATTTTAGTGAATTTTGAGTCCATATTTCCAAGGATTATGGGAGTTAGAAAAATCAATTTTTATCGCAAAATATTTCCATAGCTACCATCTTTGTTCTGAATTTTCGACAAAAAAAAAATAAAAATTGCTAAAAATCCGTAAAGAGGGGTTTTTTGGGCCAAAAAATCGACTGGCACAATCAGTTTTGTGATAAAATCATTATTTCGCCTTCAAATAGAGTCATGAAATTTTCGAAAATCCACTTTTCAAAACAAAAAATACACATAACTCGACAAATAGGAAAGATAGAACGTTCTGGTCTTCACCAATCGATAGAGGGGACAATTTTACATATTTTAGTGAATTTTGAGTCCATATTTCCAAGGATTATGGGAGTTAGAAAAAATCAATTTGTATCGCAAAATATTTCCATAGCTACACCCTTTGTTCTAAATTTTGGACAAAAAAATCATAAAAAATGCTAAAAATCCGTAAAGAGGGGTTTTTTGGGCCAAAAAATCGACTGGCACAATCAGTTTTGTGATAAAATCATTATTTCGCCTTCAAATAAAGTCATGAAATTTTCGAAAATCCACTTTTCAAAACAAAAATTACTCATAACTCGACTAATAGGAAAGATAGAACGTTCTAGTCTTCACCAATCGATAGAGGGGACAATTTTACATATTTTAGTGAATTTTGAGTCGATATTGCCAAGGATTAAGATATTAAGGTTTTTTTTTTCGATTAATCGATTTTTTTCGATTAATCGATTTTTTTCGATTGATCGATTATTTTCGGTTAATCGATTATTTTCGATTAATCGATTATTTTCGAATATTCGATTATTTTCGATTAATCGATTATTTTCGATTAATCGATTATTCTCGATTAATCGATTATTCTCGATTAATCGATTTTTTTCGATTTTTTTCGATTAATCGATTTTTTTCGATTATTCAATTAATCGATTAATCGAGAATAATCGATTATTTTATATAATCGATAATCGATTATGTTTTTTGATAATCGCCCAGCCCTAATTTTTAGTCGATATTGCCAAGGATTAAGGGAGTTAGAAAAAAGCAATTTGATTCGCAAAATATTTCCATAGCTACCCCTTTGTTCTAAATTTTCGACAAAAAAATTATAAAAATGCTTAAAATTCGTAAAGAGGGGTTTTTTTGGCCAAAAAATAGACTGGCACAATCAGTTTTTTGATAAAATCATTATTTCGCCTTCAAATAGAGTCATGAAATTTTCGAAAATCCACTTTTCAAAACAAAAAATACTCATAACTCGACTAATAGGAAAGATAGAACGTTCTAGTCTTCACCAATCGATAGAAGGGACAATTTTACATATTTTAGTGAATTTTGAGTCCATATTTCCAAGGATTATGGGAGTTAGAGAAAATCAATTTGTATCGCAAAATATTTCCATAGCTACCATCTTTGTTCTAAATTTTCGACAAAAAAATTATAAAAAATGCTAAAAATTCGTAAAGAGGGGTTTTTTTGGCCGGAAAATCGACTGGCACAATCAGTTTTGTGATAAAATCATTATTTCGCCTTCAAATAGAGTCATGAAATTTTCGAAAATCCACTTTTCAAAACAAAAAATACTCATAACTCGACAAATAGGAAAGATAGAACGTTCTAGTCTTCACCAATCGATAGAAGGGACAATTTTACATATTTTAGTGAATTTTTAGTCCATATTTCCAAGGATTATCGGAGTTAGAAAAAATCAATTTGTATCGCAAAATATTTCCATAGCTACCCCTTTGTTCGAAATTTTCGACAAAAAAATTATAAAAAAGGCTAAAAATTCGTAAAGAGGGGTTTTTTGGCCAAAAATTCGACTGGCACAATCAGTTTTTTGATAAAATCATTATTTCGCCTTCAAATAGAGTCATGAAATTTTCGAAAATCCACTTTTCAAAACAAAAATTACTCATAACTCGACTAATAGGAAAGATAGAACGTTATAGTCTTCACCAATCGATAGAGGGGACAATTTTACATATTTTAGTGAATTTTGAGTCCATATTTCCAAGGATTATGGGAGTTAGAAAAAATCAATTTGTATCGCAAAATATTTCCATAGATTTTATTAGAATTATTAATATTTAAAGTTTTTTATAAAAAAATTAGTTTTGCTTTAATTTTAGTCATTTTCATGATTTAAAAAATTTGTTCTAAATTTTCGACAAAAAAATTATAAAAAATGCTAAAAATTCGTAAAGAGGGGTTTTTTTGGCCAAAAAATCGACTGGCACAATCAGTTTTGTGATAAAATCATTATTTCGCCTTCAAATAGAGTCATGAAATTTTCGAAAATCCACTTTTCAAAACAAAAAATACTCATTTCTCGACAAATAGGAAAGATAGAACGTTCTAGTCTTCACCAATCGATAGAGGGGACAATTTTACATATTTTAGTGAATTTTGAGTCCATATTTCCAAGGATTATGGGAGTTAGAAAAAATCAATTTGTATCGCAAAATATTTCCATAGCTACCCCCTTTGATCTAAATTTTCGACAAAAAAATTATAAAAAATGCTAAAAATTCGTAAAGAGGGGTTTTTTTGGCCAAAAAATCGACTGGCACAATCAGTTTTGTGATAAAATCATTATTTCGCCTTCAAATAGAGTCATGAAATTTTCGAAAATCCTCTTTTCAAAACAAAAAATACTCATAACTCGACTAATAGGAAAGATAGAACGTTCTAGTCTTCACCAATCGATAGAGGGGACAATTTTACATATTTTAGTGAATTTTGAGTCGATATTGCCGAGGATTAAGGGAGTTAGAAAAAAGCAATTTGATTCGCAAAATATTTCCATATTTCCTTTGTTCTAAATTTTCGACAAAAAAAATAAAAAATGCTTAAAATTCGTAAAGAGGGGTTTTTTGGCCAAAAATTCGACTGGCACAATCAGTTTTGTGATAAAATCGTTATTTCGCCTTCAAATAGAGTCATGAAGGTATCGAAAATCCACTTTTCAAAACAAAAAATAATCATAACTCGACTAATAGGAAAGATAGAACGTTCTAGTCTTCACCAATCGATAGAGGGGACAATTTTACATATTTGAGTGAATTTTGAGTCCATATTTCCAAGGATTATGGGAGTTAGAAAAAATCAATTTCCATATATCCTCATAACTCGACTAATAGGAAAGATAGAACGTTCTAGTCTTCACCAATCGATAGAGGGGACAATTTTACATATTTTAGTGAATTTTGAGTCGATATTGCCGAGGATTAAGGGAGTTAGAAAAAAGCAATTTGATTCGCAAAATATTTCCATATTTCCTTTGTTCTAAATTTTCGACAAAAAAAATAAAAAATGCTTAAAATTCGTAAAGAGGGGTTTTTTGGGCCGGAAAATCGACTGGCACAATCAGTTTTTTGATAAAATAATTATTTCGCCTTCAAATAGAGTCATGAAATTTTCGAAAATCCACTTTTCAAAACAAAAATTACTCATAACTCGACTAATAGGAAAGATAGAACGTTCTAGTCTTCACCAATCGATAGAGGGGACAATTTTACATATTTTAGTGAATTTTGAGTCTATATTTCCAAGGATTATGGGAGTTAGAAAAAATCAATTTGTATCGCAAAATATTTCCATAGCTACCCCCTTTGTTCTAAATTTTCGACAAAAAATTTATAAAAAATGCTAAGAATTCGTAAAGAGGGGTTTTTTGGGCCGGAAAATCGACTGGCATAATCAGTTTTTTGATAAAATCATTATTTCGCCTTCAAATAAAGTCATGAAATTTTCGAAAATCCACTTTTCAAAACAAAAAATACTCATAACTCGAATAATAGGGAAGATAGAACGTTCTAGTATTCACCAATGGATAGAGGGGACAATTTTACATTTTTTAGTGAATTTTGAGTCGATATTGCCGAGGATTGAGGGAGTTAGAAAAAAGCAATTTGATTCGCAAAATATTTCCATATTTCCTTTGTTCTAAATTTTCGACAAAAAAAAATAAAAAATGCTTAAAATTCGTAAAGAGGGGTTTTTTGGGCCGGAAAATCGACTGGCACAAACAGTTTTTTGATAAAATCATTATTTCGCCTTCAAATAGAGTCATGAAATTTTCGAAAATCCACTTTTCAAAACAAAAATTACTCATAACTCGACTAATAGGAAAGATAGAACGTTCTAGTCTTCACCAATCGATAGAGGGGACAATTTTACATATTTTAGTGAATTTTGAGTCTATATTTCCAAGGATTATGGGAGTTAGAAAAAATCAATTTGTATCGCAAAATATTTCCATAGCTACCCCCTTTGTTCTAAATTTTCGACAAAAAAATTATAAAAAATGCTAAGAATTCGTAAAGAGGGGTTTTTTGGGCCGGAAAATCGACTGGCATAATCAGTTTTTTGATAAAATCATTATTTCGCCTTCAAATAAAGTCATGAAATTTTCGAAAATCCACTTTTCAAAACAAAAAATACTCATAACTCGAATAATAGGGAAGATAGAACGTTCTAGTATTCACCAATGGATAGAGGGGACAATTTTACATATTTTAGTGAATTTTGAGTCGATATTGCCAAGGATTAAGGGAGTTAGAAAAAACCAATTTGATTCGCAAAATATTTCCATAGCTACCCCCTTTGTTCTAAATTTTCGACAAAAATTTTTAAAAAATGCCAAAAATTCGTAAGGAGGGGTTTTTTGGACCGGAAAATCGACTGGCAAATCTTGACAATTTTTTTAAGTCTTAAACTTCAAAATATTTTCGTAAGTTCCAAATTGTCAATCTTTTTAAAGGCGTGAGTTAGGGAAAAAATTAGTTAAATATAATAATAGTTCTTGATCACGATGTTTGTTGAAACTCTATTTTTAAAGTTTCGGTAGCGGTCCAGCTGCCGTTATCAAGAATAATGAAAAATAATAAATTTTCGAATCATCGAAAATTGATTATTTTCGATTAATCGATTATTTTCGATTAATCGATTATTTTAGATTAAGCGATTTTTTTCGGTTAATCGATTTTTCTCGATTAATCGATTTTTTTCGATTAATCGATTATTTTCGATTAATCGATTTTTTTTCGATTAATCGATTTTTTTCGATTAATCGATTTTTTTCGATTAATCGATTTTTTTCGATTAATCGATTTTTTTCGATTGATCGAATTTTTTCGATTAATTCGATTTTTGAGTCGATATTGCCAAGGATTAAGGGAGTTAGAAAAAAGCAATTTGATTCGCAAAATATTTCCATACCTACCCCTTTGTTCTAAATTTTCGACAAAAAAATTATAAAAAATGCTTAAAATTCGTAAAGAGGGGTTTTTTGGACCGGAAAATCGACTGGCACAATCAGTTTTTTGATAAAATCATTATTTCGCCTTCAAATAGAGTCATGAAATTTTCGAAAATCCACTTTTCAAAACAAAAAATACTCATTTCTCGACAAATAGGAAAGATAGAACGTTCTAGTCTTCACCAATCGATAGAGGGGACAATTTTACATATTTTAGTGAATTTTGAGTCCATATTTCCAAGGATTATGGGAGTTAGAAAAAATCAATTTGTATCGCAAAATATTTCCATAGCTACCCCCTTTGATCTAAATTTTCGACAAAAAAATTATAAAAAATGCTAAAAATTCGTAAAGAGGGGTTTTTTTGGCCAAAAAATCGACTGGCACAATCAGTTTTGTGATAAAATCATTATTTCGCCTTCAAATAGAGTCATGAAATTTTCGAAAATCCTCTTTTCAAAACAAAAAATACTCATAACTCGACTAATAGGAAAGATAGAACGTTCTAGTCTTCACCAATCGATAGAGGGGACAATTTTACATATTTTAGTGAATTTTGAGTCGATATTGCCGAGGATTAAGGGAGTTAGAAAAAAGCAATTTGATTCGCAAAATATTTCCATATTTCCTTTGTTCTAAATTTTCGACAAAAAAAATAAAAAATGCTTAAAATTCGTAAAGAGGGGTTTTTTGGCCAAAAATTCGACTGGCACAATCAGTTTTGTGATAAAATCGTTATTTCGCCTTCAAATAGAGTCATGAAGGTATCGAAAATCCACTTTTCAAAACAAAAAATAATCATAACTCGACTAATAGGAAAGATAGAACGTTCTAGTCTTCACCAATCGATAGAGGGGACAATTTTACATATTTGAGTGAATTTTGAGTCCATATTTCCAAGGATTATGGGAGTTAGAAAAAATCAATTTCCATATATCCTCATAACTCGACTAATAGGAAAGATAGAACGTTCTAGTCTTCACCAATCGATAGAGGGGACAATTTTACATATTTTAGTGAATTTTGAGTCGATATTGCCGAGGATTAAGGGAGTTAGAAAAAAGCAATTTGATTCGCAAAATATTTCCATATTTCCTTTGTTCTAAATTTTCGACAAAAAAAATAAAAAATGCTTAAAATTCGTAAAGAGGGGTTTTTTGGGCCGGAAAATCGACTGGCACAATCAGTTTTTTGATAAAATAATTATTTCGCCTTCAAATAGAGTCATGAAATTTTCGAAAATCCACTTTTCAAAACAAAAATTACTCATAACTCGACTAATAGGAAAGATAGAACGTTCTAGTCTTCACCAATCGATAGAGGGGACAATTTTACATATTTTAGTGAATTTTGAGTCTATATTTCCAAGGATTATGGGAGTTAGAAAAAATCAATTTGTATCGCAAAATATTTCCATAGCTACCCCCTTTGTTCTAAATTTTCGACAAAAAATTTATAAAAAATGCTAAGAATTCGTAAAGAGGGGTTTTTTGGGCCGGAAAATCGACTGGCATAATCAGTTTTTTGATAAAATCATTATTTCGCCTTCAAATAAAGTCATGAAATTTTCGAAAATCCACTTTTCAAAACAAAAAATACTCATAACTCGAATAATAGGGAAGATAGAACGTTCTAGTATTCACCAATGGATAGAGGGGACAATTTTACATTTTTTAGTGAATTTTGAGTCGATATTGCCGAGGATTGAGGGAGTTAGAAAAAAGCAATTTGATTCGCAAAATATTTCCATATTTCCTTTGTTCTAAATTTTCGACAAAAAAAAATAAAAAATGCTTAAAATTCGTAAAGAGGGGTTTTTTGGGCCGGAAAATCGACTGGCACAAACAGTTTTTTGATAAAATCATTATTTCGCCTTCAAATAGAGTCATGAAATTTTCGAAAATCCACTTTTCAAAACAAAAATTACTCATAACTCGACTAATAGGAAAGATAGAACGTTCTAGTCTTCACCAATCGATAGAGGGGACAATTTTACATATTTTAGTGAATTTTGAGTCTATATTTCCAAGGATTATGGGAGTTAGAAAAAATCAATTTGTATCGCAAAATATTTCCATAGCTACCCCCTTTGTTCTAAATTTTCGACAAAAAAATTATAAAAAATGCTAAGAATTCGTAAAGAGGGGTTTTTTGGGCCGGAAAATCGACTGGCATAATCAGTTTTTTGATAAAATCATTATTTCGCCTTCAAATAAAGTCATGAAATTTTCGAAAATCCACTTTTCAAAACAAAAAATACTCATAACTCGAATAATAGGGAAGATAGAACGTTCTAGTATTCACCAATGGATAGAGGGGACAATTTTACATATTTTAGTGAATTTTGAGTCGATATTGCCAAGGATTAAGGGAGTTAGAAAAAACCAATTTGATTCGCAAAATATTTCCATAGCTACCCCCTTTGTTCTAAATTTTCGACAAAAATTTTTAAAAATGCCAAAAATTCGTAAGGAGGGGTTTTTTGGACCGGAAAATCGACTGGCAAATCTTGACAATTTTTTTAAGTCTTAAACTTCAAAATATTTTCGTAAGTTCCAAATTGTCAATCTTTTTAAAGGCGTGAGTTAGGGAAAAAATTAGTTAAATATAATAATAGTTCTTGATCACGATGTTTGTTGAAACTCTATTTTTAAAGTTTCGGTAGCGGTCCAGCTGCCGTTATCAAGAATAATGAAAAATAATAAATTTTCGAATCATCGAAAATTGATTATTTTCGATTAATCGATTATTTTCGATTAATCGATTATTTTAGATTAAGCGATTTTTTTCGGTTAATCGATTTTTCTCGATTAATCGATTTTTTTCGATTAATCGATTATTTTCGATTAATCGATTTTTTTTCGATTAATCGATTTTTTTCGATTAATCGATTTTTTTCGATTAATCGATTTTTTTCGATTAATCGATTTTTTTCGATTGATCGAATTTTTTCGATTAATTCGATTTTTGAGTCGATATTGCCAAGGATTAAGGGAGTTAGAAAAAAGCAATTTGATTCGCAAAATATTTCCATACCTACCCCTTTGTTCTAAATTTTCGACAAAAAAATTATAAAAAATGCTTAAAATTCGTAAAGAGGGGTTTTTTGGACCGGAAAATCGACTGGCACAATCAGTTTTTTGATAAAATCATTATTTCGCCTTCAAATAGAGTCATGAAATTTTCGAAAATCCACTTTTCAAAACAAAAAATACTCATAACTCGAATGATAGGGAAGATAGAACGTTCGAGTCTTCACCAATCGATAGAGGGGACAATTTTACATATTTTAGTGAATTTTGAGTCCATATTTCCAAGGATTATGGGAGTTAGAAAAAATCAATTTGTATCGCAAAATATTTCCATAGCTACCCCCTTTGTTCTAAATTTTCGACAAAAAAATTATAAAAAATGCTAAAAATGCGTAAAGAGGGGTTTTTTTGGCCAAAAAATCGACTGACACCATCAGTTTTGTGATCAAATCATTATTTCGCCTTCAAATAGAGTCATGAAATTTTCGAAAATCCACTTTTCAAAACAAAAAATACTCATAACTCGACTAATAGGAAAGATAGAACGTTCTAGTCTTCACCAATCGATAGAGGGGACAATTTTACGTATTTTAGTGAATTTTGAGTCTATATTTCCAAGGATTATGGGAGTTAGAAAAAATCAATTTGTATCGCAAAATATTTCCATATTTGTTCTAAATTTTCGACAAAAAAAATAAAAAATGCTAAAAATTCGTAAAGAGGGGTTTTTTTGGCCAAAAAATCGACTGGCACAATCAGTTTTGTGATAAAATCATTATTTCGCCTTCAAATAGAGTCATGAAATTTTCGAAAATCCACTTTTCAAAACAAAAAATACTCATAACTCGACAAAAAGGAAAGATAGAACGTTCTAGTCTTCACCAATCGATAGAGGGGACAATTTTACATATGTTAGTGTATTTTGAGTCTATATTGCCAAGGATTAAGGGAGTTAGAAAAAATCAATTTGTATCGCAAAATATTTCCATACCTACCCCTTTGTTCTAAATTTTCGACAAAAAAAAATAAAAAATGCTTAAAATTCGTAAAGAGGGGTTTTTTGTGCCAGAAAATCGACTAACTCAATCAGTTTTTTGATAAAATCATTATTTCGCCTTGAAATAGAGTCATGAAATTTTCGAAAATCCACTTTTCAAAACAAAAATTACTCATAACTCGACTAATAAGAAAGATAGAACGTTCTAGTCTTCACCAATCGATAGAAGGGACAATTTTACGTATTTTAGTGAATTTTGAGTCTATATTTCCAAGGATTATGGGAGTTAGAAAAAATCAATTTGTATCGCAAAATATTTCCATATTTGTTCTAAATTTTCGACAAAAAAAATAAAAAATGCTTAAAATTCGTAAAGAGGGGTTTTTTGCGTCGGAAAATCGACTGGCACAATAAATTTTTTGATAAAATCATTATTTCGCCTTCAAATAGAGTCATGAAATTTTCGAAAATCCACTTTTCAGAACAAAAATACTCATAACTCGACAAATAGGAAAGATAGAACGTTCTAGTCTTCACCAATCGATAGAGGGGACAATTTTAAATATGTTAGTGAACTTTGAGTTGATATTGCCAAGGATTAAGGGAGTTAGAAAAAATCAATTTGTATCGCAAAATATTTCCATAGCTACCCCCTTTGTTCTAAATTTTCGACAAAAAAATTATAAAAAATGCTAAAAATTCGTAAAGAGGGGTTTTTTTGGCCAAAAAATCGACTGTTTTTTGATAAAATCATTATTTCGCCTTCAAATAGAGTCATGAAATTTTCGAAAATCCACTTTTCAAAAAAAAATACTCATAACTCGACTAATAGGAAAGATAAAACGTTCTAGTCTTCACCAATCGATGGAGGGGACAATTTTACATATTTTAGTGAATTTTGAGTCCATATTTCCAAGGATTATGGGAGTTAGAAAAAATCAATTTGTATCGCAAAATATTTCCATTTCCCCCTTTGTTCTAAATTTTCGACAAAAAAATTATAAAAAATGCTAAAAATTCGTAAAGAGGGGTTTTTTGGGCCGGAAAATCGACTGGCATAATCAGTTTTTTGATAAAATCATTATTTCGCCTTCAAATAGAGTCATGAAATTTTCGAAAATCCTCTTTTCAAAACAAAAATTACTCATAACTCGACAAATAGGAAAGATAGAACGTTCTAGTCTTCATTAATCGATAGAGGGGACAATTTTACATATTTTAGTGAATTTTGAGTCTATATTCCCAAGGATTATGGGAGTTAGAAAATATCAATTTGTATCGCAAAATATTTCCATAGCTACCCCCTTTGTTCTAAATTTTCGACAAAAAAATTATAAAAAATGCTAAAAATTCGTAAAGAGGGGTTTTTTTGGCCAAAAAATCGACTGGCACAATCAGTTTTGTGATAAAATCATTATTTCGCCTTCAAATAGTCATGAAATTTTCGAAAATCCACTTTTCAAAACAAAAAATACTCATAACTCGACTAATAGGAAAGATAGAACGTTCTAGTCTTCACCAATCGATAGAGGGGACAATTTTACATATTTTAGTGAATTTTGAGTCGATATTGCAAGGGATTAAGGGAGTTTGAAAAAAGCAATTTGATTCGCAAAATATTTCCATACACCCCTTTGTTCTAAATTTTCGACAAAAAAAAATAAAAAATGCCTAAAATTCGTAAAGAGGGGTTTTTTGGGCCGGAAAGTCGACTGGCACAATCAGTTTTTTGATAAAATCATTATTTCGCCTTCAAATAGAGTCATGAAATTTTCGAAAATCCACTTTTCAAAACAAAAATTACTCATAACTCGACTAATAGGAAAGATAGAACGTTCTAGTCTTCACCAATCGATAGAGGGGACAATTTTACATATTTTAGTGAATTTTGAGTCCATATTTCCAAGGATTATGGGAGTTAGAAAAAATCAATTTGTATCGCAAAATATTTCCATAGCTACCCCCTTTGTTCTAAATTTTCGACAAAAAAATTATAAAAAATGCTAAAAATTCGTAAAGAGGGGTTTTTTGGGCCGGAAAATCGACTGTTTTTTGATAAAATCATTATTTCGCCTTCAAATAGAGTCATGAAATTTTCGAAAATCCACTTTTCAAAAAAAAATACTCATAACTCGACTAATAGGAAAGATAAAACGTTCTAGTCTTCACCAATCGATGGAGGGGACAATTTTACATATTTTAGTGAATTTTGAGTCCATATTTCCAAGGATTATGGGAGTTAGAAAAAATCAATTTGTATCGCAAAATATTTCCATTTCCCCCTTTGTTCTAAATTTTCGACAAAAAAATTATAAAAAATGCTAAAAATTCGTAAAGAGGGGTTTTTTGGGCCGGAAAATCGACTGGCATAATCAGTTTTTTGATAAAATCATTATTTCGCCTTCAAATAGAGTCATGAAATTTTCGAAAATCCTCTTTTCAAAACAAAAATTACTCATAACTCGACAAATAGGAAAGATAGAACGTTCTAGTCTTCATTAATCGATAGAGGGGACAATTTTTCATATTTTAGTGAATTTTGAGTCTATATTCCCAAGGATTATGGGAGTTAGAAAATATCAATTTGTATCGCAAAATATTTCCATAGCTACCCCCTTTGTTCTAAATTTTCGACAAAAAAATTATAAAAAATGCTAAAAATTCGTAAAGAGGGGTTTTTTTGGCCAAAAAATCGACTGGCACAATCAGTTTTGTGATAAAATCATTATTTCGCCTTCAAATAGTCATGAAATTTTCGAAAATCCACTTTTCAAAACAAAAAATACTCATAACTCGACTAATAGGAAAGATAGAACGTTCTAGTCTTCACCAATCGATAGAGGGGACAATTTTACATATTTTAGTGAATTTTGAGTCGATATTGCAAGGGATTAAGGGAGTTAGAAAAAAGCAATTTGATTCGCAAAATATTTCCATACACCCCTTTGTTCTAAATTTTCGACAAAAAAAAATAAAAAATGCCTAAAATTCGTAAAGAGGGGTTTTTTGGGCCGGAAAGTCGACTGGCACAATCAGTTTTTTGATAAAATCATTATTTCGCCTTCAAATAGAGTCATGAAATTTTCGAAAATCCACTTTTCAAAACAAAAATTACTCATAACTCGACTAATAGGAAAGATAGAACGTTCTAGTCTTCACCAATCGATAGAGGGGACAATTTTACTTATTTTAGTGAATTTTGAGTCCATATTTCCAAGGATTATGGGAGTTAGAAAAAATCAATTTGTATCGCAAAATATTTCCATAGCTACCCCCTTTGTTCTAAATTTTCGACAAAAAAATTATAAAAAATGCTAAAAATTCGTAAAGAGGGGTTTTTTGGGCCGGAAAATCGACTGTTTTTTGATAAAATCATTATTTCGCCTTCAAATAGAGTCATGAAATTTTCGAAAATCCACTTTTCAAAAAAAAATACTCATAACTCGACTAATAGGAAAGATAAAACGTTCTAGTCTTCACCAATCGATGGAGGGGACAATTTTACATATTTTAGTGAATTTTGAGTCCATATTTCCAAGGATTATGGGAGTTAGAAAAAATCAATTTGTATCGCAAAATATTTCCATTTCCCCCTTTGTTCTAAATTTTCGACAAAAAAATTATAAAAAATGCTAAAAATTCGTAAAGAGGGGTTTTTTGGGCCGGAAAATCGACTGGCATAATCAGTTTTTTGATAAAATCATTATTTCGCCTTCAAATAGAGTCATGAAATTTTCGAAAATCCTCTTTTCAAAACAAAAATTACTCATAACTCGACAAATAGGAAAGATAGAACGTTCTAGTCTTCATTAATCGATAGAGGGGACAATTTTACATATTTTAGTGAATTTTGAGTCTATATTCCCAAGGATTATGGGAGTTAGAAAATATCAATTTGTATCGCAAAATATTTCCATAGCTACCCCCTTTGTTCTAAATTTTCGACAAAAAAATTATAAAAAATACTAAAAATTCGTAAAGAGGGGTTTTTTTGGCCAAAAAATCGACTGGCACAATCAGTTTTGTGATAAAATCATTATTTCGCCTTCAAATAGAGTCATGAAATTTTCGAAAATCCACTTTTCAAAACAAAAAATCCTCATAACTCGACTAATAGGAAAGATAGAACGTTCTAGTCTTCACCAATCGATAGAGGGGACAATTTTACATATTTTAGTGAATTTTGAGTCCATATTTCCAAGGATTATGGGAGTTAGAAAAAATCAATTTGTATCGCAAAATATTTCCATAGCTACCCTCTTTGTTCTAAATTTTCGACAAAAAAATTATAAAAAATGCTAAAAATTCGTAAAGAGGGGTTTTGTTGGCCAAAAAATCGACTGGCACAATCAGTTTTTTGATAAAATCATTATTTCGCCTTCAAATAGAGTCATGAAATTTTCGAAAATCCATTTTTCAAAACAAAAAATACTCATAACTCGAATGATAGGGAAGATAGAACGTTCTAGTCTTCACCAATCGATAGAGGGGACAATTTTACATATTTTAGTGAATTTTGAGTCGATATTGCCAGGGATTAAGGGATTAAGGGGTTTTTTTTTCGATTAATCAATTTTTTCGATTAATCGATTTTTTTCGATTAATCGACTATTTTCGATTAATCGATTATTTTCGAATAATCGATTATTTTCGAATAATCGATTATTTTCGATTAATCGATTATTTTCGATTAATCGATTGTTTTCGATTAATCGATTATTTTCGATTAATCGATTATTTTCGATTAATCGATTATTTTCGATTAATCAATTTTTTTCGATT
Source organism: Lochmaea crataegi (assembly GCA_947563755.1). Classification (NCBI taxonomy): domain Eukaryota; kingdom Metazoa; phylum Arthropoda; class Insecta; order Coleoptera; family Chrysomelidae; genus Lochmaea; species Lochmaea crataegi. Next base: position 60,786,633 of record OX387423.1, on the reverse strand, counting down.
AATCGATTTTTTTCGATTTATCGATTTTTTTCGATTTTTTCCGATTATTCAATTAATCGATTAATCGATTAATCGAAAATAATCGATTATTTTATATAATCGATAATCGATTATGTTTTTTGATAATCGCCCAGCCCTAATTTTGAGTCGATATTGCCAAGGATTAAGGGAGTTAGAAAAAAGCAATTTGATTCGCAAAATATTTCCATACCTACCCCTTTGTTCTAAATTTTCGACAAAAAAAAATAAAAAATGCTTAAAATTCGTAAAGAGGGGTTTTTTGGGCCGGAAAATCGACTGGCACAATCAGTTTTGTGATAAAATCATTATTTCGCCTTCAAATAGAGTCATGAAATTTTCGAAAATCCACTTTTCAAAACAAAAATTACTCATAACTCGACTAATAGGAAAGATAGAACGTTCTAGTTTTCACCAATCGATAGAGGGGACAATTTTACATATTTTAGTGAATTTTGAGTCCATATTTCCAAGGATTATGGGAGTTAGAAAAAAGCAATTTGATTCGCAAAATATTTCCATAGCTACCATCTTTGTTCTAAATTTTCGACAAAAAAATTATAAAAAATGCTAAAAATTCCTAAAGAGGGGTTTTTTGGGCCAAAAAATTGACTGGCACAATCAGTTTTGTGATAAAATCATTATTTCGCCTTCAAATAGAGTCATGAAATTTTCGAAAATCCACTTTTCAAAACAAAAAATACTCATAACTCGACTAATAGGAAAGATAGAACGTTCTAGTCTTCACCAATCGATAGAGGGGACAATTTTACATATTTTAGTGAATTTTGAGTCCATATTTCCAAGGATTATGGATGTTGGAAAAAATCAATTTGTATCGCAAAATATTTCCATAGCTACCCCCTTTGTTCTAAATTTTCGACAAAAAAATTATAAAAAATGCTAAAAATTCGTAAAGAGGGGTTTTTTGGCCAAAAAATCGACTGGTACAATCAGTTTTGTGATAAAATCATTATTTCGCCTTCAAATAGAGTCATGAAATTTTCGAAAATCCACTTTTCAAAACAAAAAATACTCATAACTCGACTAATAGGAAAGATATAACGTTTTAGTCTTCACCAATCGATAGAGGGGACAATTTTACATATTCTAGTCAATTTTGAGTCTATATTTCCAAGGATTATGGGAGTTAGAAAATATCAATTTGTATCGCAAAATATTTCCATATCTACCCCCTTTGTTCTAAATTTTCGACAAAAAAATTATAAAAAATACTAAAAATTCGTAAAGAGGGGTTTTTTTGGCCAAAAAATCGACTGGCACAATCAGTTTTGTGATAAAATCATTATTTCGCCTTCAAATAGAGTCATGAAATTTTCGAAAATCCACTTTTCAAAACAAAAAATCCTCATAACTCGACTAATAGGAAAGATAGAACGTTCTAGTCTTCACCAATCGATAGAGGGGACAATTTTACATATTTAAGTGAATTTTGAGTCGATATTGCCAAGGATTAAGGGAGTTAGAAAAAAGCAATTTGATTCGCAAAATATTTCCATAGCTACCCCCTTTGATCTAAATTTTCGACAAAAAAATTATAAAAAATGCTAAAAATTCGTAAAGAGGGGTTTTTTTGGCCAAAAAATCGACTGGCACAATCAGTTTTGTGATAAAATCATTATTTCGCCTTCAAATAGAGTCATGAAATTTTCGAAAATCCACTTTTCAAAACAAAAAATACTCATAACTCGAATAATAGGAAAGATAGAACGTTCTAGTCTTCACCAATCGATAGAGGGGACAATTTTACATATTTTAGTGAATTTTGAGTCCATATTTCCAAGGATTATGGGAGTTAGAAAAAATCAATTTGTATCGCAAAATATTTCCTTTGTTCTAAATTTTCGACAAAAAAATTATAGAAAATGCTAAAAATCAGGACTAGGATTCGGAAAAATCTCCTTAGGTAAATGTAGGCACATGTAGGTAAAACCGTTGCGGTCTCACTCCACCGGTACCCAGAACGGGGGGTCGTTGTTTTTCCCTTCCGCACACTACACAAGGAGTAACAGAGCCGCCTTTCGGCGCCACAGTACCGATAAACAAAAAAATATCTGTTGTCTGTGCGGGGAGCGGAGGGTTTGTTTTGTTTTTTCCATGCACTCTTCGATAAGTTTACATGCCTTTTGCCATGGGCGGCGTTAGCAGTAGGGGTAATGAGAAGGAATCGTTTAAAATAAACATTCCTTCCGTGTCAGAAGGTTATTCTGTGACCAAACTGTTACGAGATTTGAGTTTTTAGATTGCCTACTATCTTTTTATTTTTCAATTTTAATTTAATATCTACACGTGCATTCGAAATGTAAAAGTCTTTATTTCAATGAAAACATGATGTGTCTTTAGAGATATGTCTCGTCGTAATTATTTTCAGGGATAAATTCGTACAAAACAAAATTCCAACGGTGCACGTAGATTTTATTATCGTATTATCAATCTATTTCTATTTTTTTTTTCAACGGACATCGATATATGTAGATAAAGGAGAGAAAATAAAGTAAAAAAATTTTTTCAAGAAAACTGATTTTTATTTTTTTTCTCACCCTTGGAACGTTTGTCAGTAATTTTTGAAGACGACACGCTAAAGACTATCGATTTATCAATCTATTTCTATTTTTTTTTTCAACGGACATCGATATATGTACCTTGTAGCCCATACCATTTTTTGGAGTCACTGGAGTTTTTTCTGTATTCCCTTGCTCTAGTTACGTTTGTTCGTAATTTTCCCTTTGAATAAATCAGAGAAAAGTTATTAATTCATATGCAAAATATCAAACCATAGGTTCGATAACGTATGCCCCTCGTAAATACGTTCAGCTCTCAGCGGCTGAACGGTCGAGCGGTGTTGCCAGATCAATTTTACTCGTTTGGAGCTGGGAGCTTCTCGTCGATTTAATTCTGAACTACAAACTTCTATCTCGCGGTGGAAGGTAAGGGTGCAATACAATATTAACAATAGTTTTGACTCCGTTATACAGTTTAAGGTTAATTTTCTAAACAGTTTTATATTGATATGCGGTGTAATAGGCCACATCAACTTAAAAAAAATTCGCGCCAACATTGGAACATTTTTCTCTGGGATTGTCCCGCATTGGCAGTTTTTAAATATGGTCACTTTAGTGTAACATCAGGAAGCCTATTGAAATCTATATTAGTTTGAATATTTGAAATTTGTTTTTGTATTGTTACCCATGATTCCAAGCTGCAGGTGTTCAATAGATTGAGTAAATCACGCTTTACTCTTCTCATTGCGTCATTTAACTGAGAAGCCATAGCTCTGAGGGTCTGAGGTTATTTATTGATATGGAAAGTGGAATCATACAACACATACACCAAACAAGGGTTATTTCAGTATAAAATCTAAATAAAATATAAACAAATCACCTGACAAATATTTACAACCCAAACTTTAAACGGGAATCTTTATAACTTCTCTCTAATTTATTGAAATCCTATCACATAGTTTCAGAATTTTAAAAAGCTTTGCAAAAGTTTCTTGGCTCATCATAAATCTAAAAAGAAAGAACCTGAAAATTAAAAATTATTAGTTAGGTTATAAAATCTGACACTGTTAAAAATAGAAAAAGTACACTTATGAACATATTTAACAAGGTGTGAATCTAGATTTGTCAACTCTAACGGAAGAAAGGATATGGCAACTGAAATTAAAATAGATGTCAAATAATTTAAAAATTTTTTAACTAAAAGATAAAAACAATAATAAATTATTTGGAGACATTAAAAATAAACTTTCATATCAAAAAAAGATTAAATTATAAAATAATCAAGTCAAATAACAGAAATCAAAAATTATTAAATGAATTTGATTGGTCAGCAAATATAGAAAAACTTAAAAATAAAGAGACATATGGTTGTTGAATATAAAAAAATTGATACGTTGCTATTGATTAGAAACGAGTAGTTACAAAAAAAGATACAGAATTGAGAAGTATAAGCTTTTTCATGTTACAAAATTGAGTTAAAATTAGGCTACGTTATGTTAAAAGGTGAAACTATAAAGTGAATTTGTGTTACTAACCTTCCTTACAAGTGCCTGTTAAAAACAGATGTTAAATAACCTCTGTAAATATTAAATTCCTCAAATAAACTATGAGTGAAAACTCCGAGTGGTAAGCAGAACTGAAAATCTTCCCAAGCCGACCCCGAAGCCATATCGAAGGGACTCCAAGGCCCAGAAAGGTCTAAAACACAGAAAAGAAGTAATTATCCAATCTTCAAAAAGTAGTACAAGATAAAAGGTATTCCATAAACTATAAATTAAAGCATCAAACTTACGTGCGTGTGAATAAATCCAAAACTTGATATTTATTCCTTTTCGTTACGTCCATTTTGTATGTAAAATCTATTAGAAACAGATGTTCTATTTTGTCTTTGGTTTTTAGTGGTACATGTAAAAAGAGTTGCATAATTTCATATATTTATTAGATATAAAAACTTCATTTAGTGAGAATGTTTTGAGCGAAAGATGATTTAGATAAGTGTTTTAAATTGTTCCTTATGTCCTTACTTATCAATTCTGTATAAATACGCCGCTCATTAGAAAATAAATTAAACAAACATTTCACAAATTTCAAATCAAATATAAAGAGTTTTCTTCCTATAAAGTTGGCAAAACTGTTTCACAGTTAGATAGTTCCTATTATTCAAGGACAAGGACACAGGACCGGCCTGAGGATATGTTAAATAATAAAATAAAAAAAGAAACTAAGTGAGCATTAGGCCCATGAACCCAACCTGAGGTGAAGAGTCATCATAAATGGTGAGTGATGTATGATATCACTAAAATTTAAATTAAAATTCGTATTAATTGGCGCCCAAATAAATATATTACAACAAATAAATTAGAATACATATCAACACTTCAAATTAAAAAATCATATCATTATATACCTTTTCAATTCTTCCAATTGCACAGTTGTATTCGGTAAAGCTTCAACGAAATTGTAAAGATCCATCATCGCTGTAGCGTTACTCCAAATTTTTAATTGCTGCATCACATGTAATCCATATTTTTGCACTGTTTCTTTAAAAATATTGGCAAATTCTTTATAATTATCAGTCAATAGATTTCTAGCGTCACCTTTGATACTATCAAGGTAAGAAATAGAGTCTTTGTAGGAGTTTCGAAGAGCGACTGGAAGTTCATTAGTACCTTCTTGAAATTGCTTATTGCTTGCAAAAGCACACACCACACAAATTGAAGGGCAGTTCCCAACACAATCAACAGAGCATCTTGTAAAACTTTTTTTGCACAGATCTCTTCTTTTATCACAGGGTTGTGTCCTAGCACCACAGTTTCCGAAAGCATCGACAACAACAGAAGAATGAACCAATAATTGGTACAAGTACGGTGATTAGCACCAATATCAGTAGAACCAAAAGTAATGGCCAATAATATTTCAGTATATCTCCGATGGTAACCCCTTCGTTTAGCGAAGGGTAGTAATAGGTGCCATATTCCTTCCATACCACCCATTCTTTCATCAAAACGTCTGGAGGCATAATCAAATTCATGAACTGCGATGTCAGATTTTACAACCCAGCCACTCCTTTGGGATAAAAAGAAACTCCCCCAGACATATACTTTTGAGTGTCAACGTAATCCGTATAAGTCGGAAGAACCCTCTTAAGATCATCCAGTACAACTTGCATGCTATTTTTAAGTTTGTCTAAGCTATTTGAAAACCCTCCACCACCATTAGACAAACCGATGGTTAAAGACAACACAAGACATGTCGAAACGAAACTCACGATGTTCATTGACGTTCTGTTCGTATCAGTCATGAAAGATTTCGTCTTTTGACGCGCCATTGCTGTAGGGATGTGGAGGGAGTAAATATCAGAGAGAAGCTGCGAACGTTTTTCAAGTCAGTTAACGTGTCATTTCGCGGCTTCTCCGTGGATATTGGGTAATTGGAAACGCGAAGAAATACCTAAAAGTGGACGACCAATGGTTACCACCCCCACACAACCAACGACCAACTTTCCTCTTTTTAGACGATAATGCTCGAACCCATCGTGCAAGAGTAGTCGAAGACCTTTGGACTTCCATGGTATTCCGCATTTGACACTGCCCCCTCGATCGTCCCATTTCAATCCCATCGAGTATGCTTGGGACCAGCTACAAAGAGCCTTGGATTCCCATGAACCACCCCACAATTACTCCAAGAACTTAGACAGCTTTTATTTTAACTTTGGGCTACTTCAATGATAGATATCGAAGAATAATATATTTATTCTTCGATATCTATGGGTAAAACGCTTTACTAAATAAGACAATTTTACACAACACTGTAATAATACTCTACTTCAATGACCTTATTGAAAGTATGCAGGGGCGTAGTTTGGCTGTAATTCATATTAGAGGAAAGCATACTCGTTCTTAACGTATGTACTTCAATTTTTAATAAAATTAAAAAGGTACACAACCTTAAATTGTCGATTTTGTTGTTTAAAACTGCAAACCTATGGCGCAAAAGGGCCAACAAAGGCTTACGTAAAAGCAAAAACATTCAATTTAGAACATATAAACAATTGGTGATCAAAAATCGTAATAACACAATCTCCGAATTTATGAACTTCCTTAACTTTTGTGGAGCAGTTTATACAAGAATAAGATCTTAAAAATTTTTCGAATAAAGCCCGCTATCACAAAATTTTTGCTTTTTTATTTTTAATTCTGGTAATAGATGTACATAAGATTTTTTGAAGCAGTTTTCGTATTTTCCAGGCATGATTTTTCTTAAATTTTAAAAACTGCTGTTTGAAAATATTGACATTATCAATAAAACATACTAAATTTGATTTATTGGAATTTTTTCTAATTTGGACATTTTTTATATGAATGAAATAATTTTTAAATGTGATTCAAAATTCACAAAAATAATTGACAATAAAAATATTTTTTGGTTGTTCTGAAATTTAAGGAAAATTAAGGTGTGGGCTATGTTGAAGAAGATATTCCAAAAATTAAAATAATCCTTTAAAGACGATAAAATTAGAGATAACATTGATAAAGTTTTCCTTGTAAAATTTGGTATAAAAAAAATAACTAGAAAACCGTCCATATTCCAGATTCTAAAAAAAAATACTTTTTCTATAAAAAAGGCATTCTTTTGCAAAACTCTATGTGAATTGACCTATATCTACGAGAGGAAGAAAATAAAAATCAAAAAATTGGTTTTATTAATATTCAAAATTTTAAATTTTTACAACTGAATAAATGAAAAACTTTTTTTCGCTCAATTTTTTCTTTATAAACTCATGGACAAAATTAACGCACCACTAATTCTTCTTCAAGTATTCAGAGCACTTACATTTCAGTACTTTTGTCCGGCAGCACACAAAACACAAGTGATATATAATGTCCATTTAGGCAGCCGTGATTAGTAATCAACTGCAGAACACATTTAGTGCAGTAGTAAAATGTACTGCTTGACAAACGAAGGAAGACCCCTGAAATGCGCAGAAGATAAACCGAGAACTCAGCTATGTAAAGGATAACAATATATGAGCTCTCTGCATTAACTAAGTAGTGAGGTTGGCTTGTCTACGGCGCATCAAAATCTCAGGGTTCTTCCTACGTTTGCCAAGTAGTAACATCTACGTAGATTTCGCTACATTTGCACAGATTCTCCAAATTTGTAACGCAACTGAATACTAGTATGTGAGAATCTTCATCATTCACCAACAAGAACTTCTCGCCTTGGTTTGTGCGATACTTTGTATTTGTCTTTAGTGCATTATAAACTTCACTTTGAGATTTAGGAAGCACGGGAAGTATCTTCAAGAGTTGTATATATTGCATTTTATGTAGGTTAGATCCTTTGTCTGAAGAGCTTTTCTATCTTCATAACAATAACTGAATGTAACATTTTACTTGGCGACTGCTGATATCGTTAACGGCTTTTCTTTTCCCTGAGCTTGTAATGATATTTCGTTGCAGACACCCTGATTGTGTTGATCTCGAGATGTTATAATCACTGTCCACGGTGTGAACACTAGCAGAACACTTTGACTGCACCTCCACTTCTTCTCGCTTGTTTCTTCTTTTAAAATTGTATTTGTAGTTGTCTATTAATAAAACAACATTACCACGCTGACTTTTCATAACTAATACTTGTATAGGGTAATTCTGGGATAGATGGCCCAGCTTGTGAAATTTCATTTTAATATTTTTATGCGTCGAATTAGATTTGCCGTTTCTCTTCAAGAATAAACTTTATTGTGTTAGGAACATGTATTGAGTAACAAAAGTGAATACAAAAATAATACTTACAATTTATGGAAAAAATAAAAAATAGTTCACCAACGCCTACTCCCCCACATTGCTGAGGTGAGATGGCGCAACTAGAAAAAAAGGTATTTTCGCCAACAAGTCACTTTGTTTTGCACATAAAAACACCACATTCGTGACAAAAGTTAACAAACTTGGAGCAGGAATCGTGAAACCATTTGGAACAACGTAAGCATTTAACCCAGTCGTCAGATTTTGCGGTTTACATACCTCACCACAACCAGTGCAAGATTCGTCATCGTCGTCCATATCATCTGAAGAGTTATCCAATGTCGGTGCTTCTAAATCCTCGTCCGAAGATGAGTTGGAAGCTTTGTAAGGTTTTCTTTTGATCAATTTTGATTTCTTCAAAACTGGTTCCTTTTTATTAATGTCCTTTCCTTTCTTTGATTTTTTTACCGCTTTTTTCTTTTTCTCTTCAATTGTCGTTTCTGTGGTTAATATTTCTGCCACCTGCTTCCTCCTTCGTCGAACGGAATCGACGTCAGCAGAAACAACTGGAACAGGCGAGATGATATCCAGTATTTTTCCAGGGGTAAATTTCATAGGAGTAGTTTCATTGGTTCCTACAGGCGCAGGTAGTCCGTTTTGTTTTTCTGGTATAGTTTAACCTACAGTCTGCCAGCTACAGCAAGGTTGTTGATTATCATCAGCTAAACTTTGAGAACTACCAGCAGAATTTTGTTTATTTTGAACTGCCTCAGGGACATCAGCTAACTTACTGTTTTCAGTCAAATAAGCATCATCTGGAATAGCAGAAGGGTTAAATGGCACAATACCTGTAGCCGTAAATGCTGAAGTTCAATTATTTACAATCGCAGACTTGTTCCATTCTTCAGCAAGTAACTTTCCAAACTGTTATCTAGTGAGCTTTAGTCCTGGGTATAAATTACAAGCTGAGTGGTAGTTTAGTTTTAACGATCTGAAAAAACACCTATCTAGAGGTTGCAAAAATTGTGTCGTATGACTTGGCAAACAAAACAATATGATGTTGTGTTCAACACTGTATTCTAGCATCTCCACGTTACTGCAGTGTGAAGCATGGCCATCAAGCAATAACAAAACTGTTCCTGCCGGTTTTCTGGGAACAAATTGATCTTTAAGCCATTTAAAAAATATGTCATTATTGACATACGATGACTTCTCCGACATGTACACTAAAGATCCCGGGGGCATCCCATCCTCAAACTCTCGTTTTTTTTATGTTTGCCTTTCATTACACAGCAAGGGAGAATAAATACGCCTTCTGCGTTACAACAAGCTATTATAACCGTGATGTTTTTTTTGAAGTTTGAAGATGTGTTTGACCAATTTTTCTTCGGCAGCTGCACCTAATGTAGAGGAGGTCCAAGAGGACCTTTCTTTATAATTCGTGTTGATTTCCTTCTTCGTAGGGTAGTGGCCGGAACCCCAAAATTTCTAGCTGCCTCATTAACTCCCATTCTGTTTTCATTAATGGCTTGAATGGCTTCGGTTAACTGTTGCTTAGTCCAACTAGCCCTGAAACAATTTCCAGTGCGCTTGTAATTGGTAGACATACTGGGAAAAAATCGTCATGAGAGGGGAGATGGTGCACCTAATAAACTGAACACGTTTCTAAATATTCGCCATTTTGAGGTTATACAACACTTACCTAAGATGATAACTTGACTAAAATTATTGCTAAATTCAAAGTTCACCAGCACCAAGGAAAAATTCGGAATAATATTTTTGGCCCAAATAAATAATTTTTAAATAGGCTTGTTACTTGTAAACACAGACGATATGGCGGCTTGTTTAATATGAACTAAAGGCTATCAGGACGTCTCTACTTGTCTGTGGCACTAGTGGTTGCGCTGTAAAACCATTGCGCCATCTCACCTTCTGGGCCATCTATCCTCAAATTATCCTATCCATAATCGGTTACACGCAAACGACTGAGATTCACTAGACAAATCTAAGATGCTTCTGGTTTATCAATCACCTTCGACACTATTTGTTTCCAGGGTGCAAAACTTGGTTAATTATAAGGGAATTATAAATATATTCCCTGAAATCTACGTAGAATACCTGGCAAGAAATCTTCCTCAAATAAAGTGTCATGAAAACTTTCACTCTCTCTTTTGTCTTGTCTTTCTATTGTCTGGTCTTTCTATAGTCTTGCCTTCCTCCTGTCTTGTCTTTCTATTGTATAGTATCTCTCTTGCATTGTCTTTCTATTGCATTGTCTTTGTCTTGTCTTTCTATTGTCTTGTCTTTTTCTTGTCTCGTCTTTCTATTGTATTGTCTTTCTCTTGCATTATCTCTCTCTTGTCTTGTCTTTCTATTTTCTGGTCTTTATCTTGTCTCGTCTTTCAAATGTACTGTCTTTTCTTGCATTGTCTCTCTCTTTTGTCTTGTCTTTCTTTTGTCTTGTCTTTCTATTGTCTGGTCTTTCTATAGTCTTGCCTTCTTCCTGTCTTGTCTTTCTATTGTATAGTATTTCTCTTGCATTGTCTTTCTATTTTCTTGTCTCTCTATTGCATTGTCTTTCTATTCCATTGTCCTTTTATTGTCTCGTTTTTCTATTGTATTGTCTTTCTTTTGCAATGTCTCTCTCTTGTCTTGTCTTTCTATTTTCTTGTCTTTTTCTTGTCTCGTCTTTCAATTGTACTGTCTGTTCTTGCATTGTCTCTCTCTTTTGTCTTGTCTTTCTATTGTCTGGTCTTTCTATAGTCCTGCCTTCCCCCTGTCTTGTCTTTCTATTGTATAGTATCTCTCTTGCATTGTCTTTCTATTGCCTTGTCTCTCTATTGCATTGTCTTTGTCTTGTCTTTCTATTGTCTTGTCTTTTTCTTGTCTCGTCTTTCTATTGTATTGTCTTTCTCTTGCATTATCTCTCTCTTGTCTTGTCTTTCTATTTTCTGGTCTTTATCTTGTCTCGTCTTTCAATTGTACTGTCTGTTCTTGCATTGTCTCTCTCTTTTGTCTTGTCTTTCTATTGTCTCGTCTTTCTATTATATTGTCTTTCTCTTGCATTGTCTCTCTCTTGTCTTGTCTTTCTAGTGTCTTGTCTTTTTCTTGTCTCGTCTTTCTATTGTACTGTCTTTCTCTTGCATTGTGTCTCTCTTGTCTTGTCTTTCTATTGTCTTTCTATTATCTTGTCTCTCTATTGCATTGTCTTTGTCTTGTCGTTCTATTCCATTGTCTTTCTATTCCATTGTCTTTCTATTGTCTCGTCTTTCTATTGTATTGTCTTTCTCTTGCATTGTCTCTCTCTTGTCTTGCCTTTCTATTGTCCTGTTTTTTTCTTGACTCGTCTTTCAATTGTACTGTACTACTTTCACTTTCCTGGAATTGAGGCGGCCGAGTTTACACACCTAAAATCAGGCACAAAATTTGGCCGGCCGAGATTACATACTGATTAGTGAGCATTACTTGATAATCGGCTCATTTTACAATCGCCGTCTGCAATACACGGGTTTTTAGGATGTGGAAGGATCGAAAAAAAAAACAGCTTCAGGGCAAAATATTTTTGCAAAACTAAAAAGAAATTTTGGCGAAACTAAAAAGAAACATTTATCAGTAAAATTCAAGGATGCTGAAGGATCGAAAAAAAAAACAGCTTCAGGGCAAAATAATTTGGCCAAATTAAAAGAAATTGTGGCAAAACTAAAAAGAAATTTTGGCAAAACTAAAAAGAAACATTTATCGCTAAAATTCAAGTCCCTTTTGGCCTAGGTACCTTATTATCAATCAAAGAATTATCTACTAGTCCTATAGCGACTGTGTCGACCAAATGAATTTCTACGGAAGTTAAATTAAGAATAAATACGTCTGTGATTTTCGAGCGATGGGAATCTAAATTTGGCGCGTGTCGACTCTTATCCTAAACCATAAATTCATACATCTTTATTTACGATCCCTTTGGCCCATACATAGACGCTCACGTGGGTATGCCAGCTTTGCCGTTAGTTTTATATTAGCTAGAGATGGAGAGAAACACACTTCTAACAATCACGACAATCACAAATTAGTAGTATCAGGAAATTGGTTATTAGGACTCCAGGTCTACTTATCATCCGGTATCAGGCTGAGTTTTGTTATAGAAGTAAAATAGTTAGTGTTAGTCATAAAGTGATACCAAGGAACATTAAAAAAGTCATTATACCTGATACAGTACAAATCCCAATGTATATTGTCGTCTTAACTGGATTTTATTGCCAATCAGTTGAAAAGCCAATTGAGAAAAAATTATGTATAACAACAATAAGAGAAACGCCAGTGGCAGGTACTATCAACATCTACACTGATGGTCTAAAAACTGATCAAGGTCCTGCTTGGGAAGTATACTAAAATTCTTTAAACCTCAACATAAAATGGTGTCTGGGAAAATATGACAACGTAGTAAGGACTGAACTGAATGACAAAAGATTACTAAACAGATAGCACTACTAGCCCAGAAGAGACCACGTATCATATCAAGGTCACTATTAGAATGTCACCATGCCTTGGTTGAGGCGACAAACAACAATTTTGTCACCCTGTCGTGGACTAAAGGCCATGGTATGTCTAATGATAACTGCGCGGCTGAAGCCCTGGCTGGGAAGGCAGCAGCTCAAGAACTTTTTAAATCTGCCTTCGCTTCGCCAGTGCAACAGTTTCAGTAGTGGCAAGCCTAATACGTGAGCATACTCACATTTAGTCCAAAAATGGTGGGATAGAATAAAATATTGCAAACTAGCCAAGGAATCTCTGTACTATCCTGATAGAGCAGCAGCAATTCGTAAATCGGTGTTCGGCGAGATTTGGCTAACACCAACCATGCTGATAGAATTCTTTTTGTTAATTATTTTGGAAAATTAAACCACAATCTTTGTTTTGTATTTTTTAATTCACGTTTCGGTTCGCTTCGTTTCGGGATCTAGTTCCTAGTGGACTACAGTAGTGTTAAATTGCCATACAAAAGATATTTTGTTTCATATTTGATCAGGGATGTGGTCTACTGTTAATGGACCTTGAAAATTTGACAACAAAATTTTTGCAGTCATAAACTTCAAAATATTATTGATTGTACAGTTGTCGAATTTTTTCGTTGATGTCAGATAGGGACCAGAATTTAAAAACTTATTTGTTCTTGATAACGGTAGCTGGAACGCTACCGAAACGTTGAATTGAAAAATATAAAAAAAAAGATTTTTCCCAAAATAATTAACAAAAAGAATATTGAATACACCACAAGGAACATACAGAAGATATGCCGATAGAAGTTGATCTTGGAGACTTATCAACTATGTTGAAGCCATAGGATGGTTGCCGAACTGAGAGAGGTGCATAAAGGACCTAATAGGCCTAGGTGCAGTGGGGTTGTCCTACCTTCCCAACTTTTCAGATTGGATCAGATCAGAAGCAGCTGAAATAGTATGAAAATACAGTTGATGTCAAATAAAGTTATCTTACTTAGATATAGTAAATTTTATACCCATTTAGAATAAGACCATCCTTATTTATTATTAATAAATCGGTTGAAACAAAAAATTACCAACAAAAATGAACGTCGTAACTAATTTATTAGATGTCACGTTTTTGAAGTTACGTCAAATTTTGATTTCATGTTAATGTCAGATGGTTCAAGAAGCCGCATACGTTAAGTTACTAAAACGGCTGGTACCTCTAAATAGGTATTAATTTTACTATATATTCTTTCTTTCTATTTGACTGTAAATAGTATAACTATAGCAGACAAAAGAATTGAAAATTCACATGAACGAAATAAAATACGCGATTGATAACCACAATAATGCCCGTGTTCATTAAGTTTTCGAGGACTATAAACGCCCAGCATTGCCAACCGAATACCCAATCGCTGACAAGCTCGTGACGCATACTGCAAACTACTTAGCAGAGCAACTACCTCCTTACTAGGGTAAGGCTTGTGAGGGGCATGCCGAACTATGTGGATCGGGAGGCTTGGCTTGATTGCCTGGTTTGTGTGGATGAGGACCACTATAATAACCTCCCAAATCCTAAAGCTAAGTGGTCGCTGAAGGGATGGATGGCCGTGGGCTATTCGGCCTCGAGACCCCTAACCTCGGGGCACCTGGCGCACCCAGTTGCATTTAGCCTTGTACCTGTATAAGGAGCTCTGCAGGTACTGACCTCCTTTCTCCTATACTCGTGGGAAGAAATATGAACCAAGAGAAACCAAACATTATTATGGAGCTCATAGAGAAGTGTATCCAACGCAGCTAGATACATCTGAAGCCCAAGAGAAAACCACGCCACTAGGAGACGTTATAGCGAATCCTGTGGCAAGAAACGCTTCATACGGGAAACTTTCAGGTGCCCAGCGTAATAAGCTGAAAGAAATGAGGGAACGAGGAATTGACACCAAAAATGTGGTGCTGCCGACTCCCTCAACATTAAAACAGGGTGTAAACCAGCAGACAAAGGGCATTAAGCGAACTGTGTCAGCCAGAAGCACTCCTGAGGAATAGAAAGATAAGAGGGCCAAACGTACCACTGGTACCGGTATTAAATACAGCGTGGCCCTCAAAGGGATCAAGGCAGCTGTGGTCCCAAAAAATTTCCCAGAGACAGTTGTCTCTGAAGATCAGGTGGGGTCTATCAATGTACATCTAGTTTTCATTTCAGTTACTTTCTAAGAGAGAGTTCTTTTGAATTCGGTATCTTCATTTTTTTGTTCTCCATACAGCTTTTGGTGATAACCTCAACGCCTCTGCAGTTGGTTCGGTGGCTGACTTAATTAAAATTTTTAAAAGATACAAATTTGCAAACTATATCAAATTAGGATATAATATTTGAGACGGTTCAAAATTATTCTGACAATTCAAGTTTTAATGTCAATTAATATTAATTTACGACGTGCCCAAATCTAGTAATTTTTTGTTTCTTGCATTTCATAATAGAGAAAGAAAAAAGGGCTATATCACTCCACCAAGTGGTAGGTACTATTAACCCTCCTTTACACGGGTGCAAGGCCTCTCAGTCCATACCAAAATGAAACAACGCTGTAGAATTTATCTTTTTTCATCAACAAAGCTGATATTTCTTGTATCTTTCATACTAATAGTAAAGTATTTTTGTGCAAAATTTGTTGAAAAAAGCTTAATAAGTTTTTGAGTTATATCCGTGTTTGTCCTCATAGGCCCCACCCGTCTAAATGTGTAATTAATTTATATCACCATTATGAAGGCCCTCTATGTCGATACAAAGCTTCCAAACTGTCAGGGAGACTCTGCAATTTCCATAAATATATGTACTTCCCCTAAATAATCTGTACTTCCCCCAAAAAGGTTCTCCGATTGTGGGCTGTGTGTACCTAGAAGTGTTAGAGTTATGGCTGCAAAATATGCTGGAATAGTTTTTGAACACCAACAAGATCCCGCTCCAAACAAGAGAGGCTACTGCAAACGATGAAAAACCAAGAATTTCAGAGTTGGCACAAACTCTCCACAGTACAGCAAAATAATAATACACTGCAAGTGGCACAAACTCTCCACAGTACAGCAAAATAATAATACACTGCAAGTGGCACAAACTCTCCACAGTACAGCTAAATAAGGTTACACTGCAAGTGGCTCAAGCTCTCCACAATACAGGGGGGTGGAAGGAGATATGGGTGACGTGAGAAGTCACCCTGTATCAGGAATGGACAAATCGCAAGTGGCGCAAACTCTCCACAGTACAGTATAGGTATGTGAGTTAAACTGCAAGTGGCACAAACTCTCCACGGTACAGCAAAATAATGATACACTGCAAGTGGCACATACTCTCCACAGTACAGCAAAATAATAATACACTGCAAGTGGCACAAACTCTCCACAGTACCGCTAAATAAGGTTACACTGCAAGTGGCTCAAGCTCTCCACAATACAGGGGGGTGGAAGGAGATATAGGTGACGTGAGAAGTCACCCTGTATCAGGAATGGACAAACCGCAAGTGGCGCAAACTCTCCACAGTACAGTAGGATTGGATGAATAGGAAATGCAACAACAAATTAATGTTCTTAATAACGTTGAATATTAAAGAACTTTAAACAAAGTTACTATTAAAAATAATTAGCAAATATATATACTCTATGTGATAAACTGACTTTTAAAATCAAATATCAAATAACAGACAGAACTGAATTACTCTGTGAGATAGACTCACCTATTTAACTCCTGATATGCACCACAATACACACTATATTTTAATAGATTTATTTGGCTCAAGTGAACACTTTAGTTATTTTCTAGAAACTAAAACTCAAATCGTTCTTAAAACTTTCTTTCCCCTTTCGTGGCCTCGAAGACTACTTTATCGCCGACGTGACATTTTGATACTTTATTTATCTGTTTCAGACAATTGGTTGTTTTGTCGAGAAATGCATTTCTGAAATATTAGGGAATACCCATGATTTAATTTATTTTACTTGAAACGAAAACTATTTTAAGTATAACAGGGTGAGAAAAAAAATTGTCTTACATTAATGTAAAAAATGTCCTGAAACATCAAAGGCAAGTATAAAAAACATTGTTATTTTAATATTTTTGTAAACCTGTCAAATGTTAATCAAAATACCTACTAGATTTTTAATTTTTGGTCCTGGTAGGCCTCACCCGTGACAATATGTAATTTTACTCCACCCGTGTAAAGGAGGGTTAAATGATATGATGCGGAATGGTCATTCACACGTTGAGGCTAAATTTCTACCAAAATAACGTATTTTTCTAACAACGAGAATACGTACCCTTTTCCAAACAGTTCCGTTCCGTGCATGGTTCACAGTATTTTTTCGACTTGATACCGAAAGATTTTGCAACAAAAATTACACTAAAGTCAATATGAAATCGAAAGTTTTCTTGTGGGCTACCAAATAATCACAATCGATAACATTACCACCTCTACACAGAGGATCGTTAACCTGTTAGTTGAAGCGTTGCCGACAGCTTCAATTTTTATAAAAAGCTTGCGGACATCGGTCAATTATCGACATCATACATTTATTATAATTTAAAGTGATTTATCGAAGACGTTTTACCGGTTCTATTAACAATAAAAGCAAAATTCATTGATTTCCTCTAAGGGGAATTTATTATGATAACCTTTAACACAAAAGCCGTCGTTGCATTTTTGTTTTCGGATAAAAAGCGAGATTGTTGGCATTCCACAGCTATTTGCATGAGGGGAAATGACTTTTGAATACGTTTATGAATTTATGTGTGTGTGTGTGCTTAACTAATTTGTTGTTGATTAAAATTCAATTTTGTCTGATTATTTTTCTCGCCTGTCATATTTGGATTTTTAACCAATCACATCATTGGAAATTGCTTTAACATAACCCATCAAAATAACAAAAAACTACTATTTTCCAGCAACTAAACAAACATCTTCATAAAATGAGGCTATCAGACACATCCTCATGTGTTAACAGGAAGATGAGAAAGTAGAGCGTATCCTTTTTGATTGCTCGGATCATACATTCGTAAACCATCCACCATCCACCATCCATGCTGAGAGAAGACCAGCAGTCTACTTCGCTCCGTATAAGTATTTTTTGTGCTTTCTAAATATGCGAAGTTCTATAATATGTTGTCCATCTAGCCTCTCTTACCTGAAAAATATGGAGAGGAGATAGGTCCAGAAGGATTTCTATGACTGCTGAGCAATAGCAATAGCTCAATATGTGATCATTGCTCTCACGATCATCAGGTATATCTAATGGACCTGCTTGGGTCCTATTCCATAAGATTTTCCGCAAATCCTACGAATCCTACGACAAATCCACTAGGATAGTCCAGCCATATGGTAAACCTATTCCAAGGGAGTATTCCCTGCAAGTTTATTATCTAGGATGATCCTGAAATATTCAACTTCCTCTGCAAATGGAATAGTTTCACCATTGTAGGATAGTAGAGGAGTTCATTTTCTTGTTGAAGGGAACAATACAGTTTTGCCGGAGTTAACAGATCTGTTCCTTTTTGGCACCAACTGTAAACAACGTCCAACGTTGTTTGAAGGATAATATATGCTACCTTTCCCGACGTGGTCTTTGTTATGATGACAAGGTCGTTTGCATACGCTTGCAGTTCTACCCCCTTTCTTTCGAGAGCACTAAAAAAGTCATACATCAAGAGTGACAATAATAGGGAAGATTGCCTGCCTTGTGGGCAGCTTCTGGAAACCTAGAAGCTGTTTGAACCATGGAAGATTGGTAGTGCCTTGTCAAATGCTCATTCGATATCAAGAAATATGGCCACTGCAATCTCTTTGTTATTAATGGATTGGATGATTTTCTCAGCAAGGTTATGTAAAGCCAAATCTGCCAGTTTGATGAGCGTATTGGTGGGAATTCTGCGGAAAATTTCAAAAAGCCACCCACCTGATATGACCATCCAGTACTCTTTAAAGTCCTTTAAGCAGGAAAGATGCTAGGCTAATTGGTCTAATTGATTTGGGGTGTTGGTCTGCGCGGTCGACTTTTGGTATATATACCACTTTAGCTGTCAACCAACTGGGTGTTAAATAATTCCACGCCAGACCAGCTCTATACAGTTTAATGAGGATAGGTGAAAGTAATTCCTGTCCGTTTTGCAAATCAGTAATTTTGCGAGAAAATCTGACATGACAAAATTAATTAATTATAATATTAAATATAAAATTGTTATAAAGTCTTGTTTTGGTTGTTTCCTCCTCTGATATACACACCTGTGGAATATGCATTAGCTCTTTCTTATTAGAGGCTCGTAAGGTACTGATAAGATTTTCGTGATGTTCAAGATACATTTGGAGGAAGGATGAATAGAAGAAGATTATGACTGTCCCGTTATTTTATAAGTTGTTGGTCACTTACTCCTGCTTAGGTTTACCAGGAAACTGTGAAAATTTAGAGGTTATAAAAAATAATCGCTTCTGTTCTATAATAGTTAACAATAGTACAATTTTTCGTCTCCCTTTACTCCTCCTCCCTCTACTCATAAAAGTCCAACGCTCATTTTAAGAGTTCAATTTAAGCTAATTTAAAGATGCAATGACAGTAAGATAAACTTCAGTAATTTCATGTTCAATGAACTTTTTCGCAGTCTATAAACCAACGTTTTAATTCGAAAAATACTTTCTGTTTTATGTTGGTAAGCGATTCATGATTTTCAGCGACAAAAAGAGAGAGAAAAAACGATCTGTCAACACACACGACGCGGTCGGATTTGTTTTTTAATCTCCCTCTGTTAGTTGTTCGGTTTTTGTTTTAATTTTTTTTTGTCGAAAAATTCTCAAATTTAGCTTGATCATGTTATTTTTTTGTCGCGATGCCATTGTGAGCTCTTGAAATACTGTGTCGATTTTTGGAAAACATAAAAAATGTATTCTCATAAGCGTACTCTACAATGGGATTAAATTTTTTTGAAAGTTGCGGGTCTGAAATTTATTAAATGAAAAAAATACGATTCTGAGCATGTACACGGTGTTCTTAATTGCATGTTTTTTGCAAGGTATCTCGAAAATTAGAGGAGATAGTCTAGCCATCATGACTTATTTTTTCAATGAACAAGTCGTAGTTACACCATATCTTCAGTAAGTTGTTTCATTTTCGAGATATATGACGATTTTACAATATTTGCGAAATACCTTTTTATGAAATAACCGAAGGATAGTTCAGTGCAGTAGGTAATTTATTTTCAGGGAGTTCAGGACATAAACTCTTTGACATAAACTTAGGTATCTTCTAATGGGACTCCCTGTATATTTTGGGCTTTTCGTTCCCTTTTTTAATCCTCTTTAACCTGATATGCCATTATGTCTATTTCTTATAATTTTTACTATAGGGTGACATAAAATGTCACCGTGAATACCCTGTATATTTTGGGCTTTTTTATTCCCTTTTTTAATTCTCTTTCACCCGATTTGACATGTATATTTCTTGTAATTTCAACTACAGGGTGACATAAAATGTCACCGTGAAGCTATATCAAGTTTAAATGGAATAACCTGTATATTTTGGGCCTTTTTGTTCCCTTTTTTAATCCCTGCTTCACCTGATATGACATTATGTATATTTATTATAATTTCTACTACAAACTGACATAAAATGTCACCGTGAAGCTGTATCAAGTTTAAATGGAATACCCAGTATATTTTGGGCTTTTTGTTCCTTTTTCAATCCTCTCTCACCTGATATGACATTATGTCTATTTATTATAATTTCTACTAAACAGTGACAGAAAATGTCACCGTGAAGCTGCATCAAGTTTAAATGGAATTCCCTGTATATTTTGGGCTTTTTTGTTACTTTTTTTAATCGTCTTTCACCTGATATGACATTTTGTCTATTTCTTATAATTTCTACTACAGGGTGACGTAAAATATTACAGTTAAGCTATATCAATGAAGTCTTTCTAAAAGTTGACAAAAAAGCAATTGTATAATAAATAAACAAATTTAGTACGTAACGTCTGTTGAATAGATATATACATATATTTTCCTCACCAAATATAAAAAAAAACTATAGTAAATACTTAAAATGTACCCCATTTTCCTGGCATCTTTTAAATATACAGAACTTAGCATTTAGTTCCTGATATGTGGATTGGAGCCAACGGACCAGCAAGGTGCCCTCCTCGTACTCCAGACGTTAATCCTCTTGATTTTATGCATAAGAGTGACTTTAATAAGCAGGAGTTTCGAAAAATAAAACTTCCTCGAATACTGAATTAGGTAAGTACATATGCGAGGCCAATTATTAATCCAGGAAAAAGGGGGACCTTATGAACATTTACTACAGTTTTTTTATATTTGGTGAAAAGTCTATATATACATTGTTTTTTAATGTCATTAGTTTGTTATTATGTCGAAATTGTTCTATTTTTTCATTTAAAGCCAATAATTTAAGTTTGTTCAACAGACGTTACGTATTAAATTTGCATATTCATGAAGCAATTATTTTTTTATTTGGTAACTTAAAATATAAGGTTTTTAAAAATACTTTATTGATAGCTTTTGGGAAGAATAAATCAGACACTTGCCCCTGGCGTACGCCTCTGGCAGTAGCCTGAAATGTTTATTCAACATAATTTTGCAGGGTGTATAATACCTAATAATATGTCAAATAGTTTTAAAGTACTGGGCACATGTCATTTTAAAAATTTTGAATAAAACACCCTGTAATTCAGATAGGAGACACGTTTTACCTAGTTGATTTCATATTTTTAAATCTACAGATTCTACAATTGAAGTACTTTCTACTAGTAACGAAACACCGTGTATAAATAGTCCAGGCGTCAGAGGATAAAAATGATCGATTTGTGGAAAAAATTAGAACCATCCAACTTTTTGTTTTATTGGCTTCGGACATTAGTAAATATACTAATCCTAAAAAATAACCCAGAAATTCCCAGTGCTTTAATTGTTTAAACAATGGAAAGTTACTTTTTATGGTTTTTTGTGAATATCTCAGGAACGACTGTTGCGATTTTGATTTTTTTATCTTGTTCCTTATTAAATTATCTACAAAAAATGCACTTACACTTTTCCTCGTTCGGGCGATACCTTGGACAGAACAGCCACACAACGCGACCAAGTAGGGTGGTATATGTACGAGTAGGGTAGTATAAAGTAAGATGGTGCTTCGAATAAAAATTAATTTTTCGTAACCAGTTATTTATTTCGAAATAAACAAAAGCCTCAATCATCTCCCATGTAACTATCCATTCGTCGTTTTTTTTCAACCGGTGAGTGACAGTCCTCTGATTCGGCAAGCAAGTCAGCTTCGTTTTCGTCATCGGAAACTTCCAGTCCCACCGACAAAAAATGTTCCATATCGATGTCAATCGGTTCATCAACATCTGTTGAAATGTCTACATCATCATTGATATTGGTGCACGTTCGTCCTTGACAATTTTCACAAATAACAGAGCTGCGTAACCCGACTTTCCTGCAGCTGCAATTCCCCGTACACCCTTTCGAACATTTGCAACGAAATTCACAACCCATTTTCCAAGTACACTTTCTGCTGTTCCTCGACCATGTGTGAATCCTCCGAAACTTTTCGAATCTTTCATCAACGTCTGCTCAATCGTCATATCCGTCCAAATGCCTGCCCAGAATTTATGTGATCGTCTGATCGTGAAGTACCCTTTGTTGACAAATTGATTCTACTCCAGGGGTGAAAAACTTGATTGAAGATGGAACATATCTTGTAAATATAATTGGCCTGATTTGGCGTACAAAAAAGAAAGTACAATGAAAGAAAGGTAACATTTTTTGTATACATTCCAAGTGTAGTGTCCAATCTCCCATTCTTTCAGCTTGGATGAATTGTTTCACCAATGTGACCATTTGAAAATATTGTCCCCACAATTTCGCTGTAGCTCCATAACTTTCCAATCGATTGAGCGTTTCTGTGAATTTCTTTGCGATAGATTCAAGTGCTTCGCTCTGAGATTTGTCGAGGATGTTTTCAGGAGTAAGTAAGATATCGTCTAGCGTTTTTTCGTCATCTACACTAACATCTGTGTTGGATAGGATGATCTTAGCCAAAGCCAAATGGACCAGCAGGTGTGCCCTAATTGCCCTTGAATAGGCATGTCCATTTAGCATTTTATCGACAGATGAGGCGGCATAAGCAATGCTGAAGAGTTCCTTGAGTCCACTGCCATTCATGATGAATCCAATACCTCCTAAGAATGACATTAATAGATGAAATCCACCGAGACTGATAATAATCTGGCAGGAATCAGAGTTTAATGAACACGAAGCTATAATGTCCCGGGCTTTGTGGTATATTATTTTCGAATTTTGTTGATTTCCTTGGTTTCAGCTATCGTAATTAGGGTTAAACATCTGCAGTTTTCAAACTACTGCGTAGACCGGAAAGTTGTATGAACATTTTTTGTAGAGAATTCAATAAGGAACAAGATGAGAAAAAATCAAAATCGCAACAGTCGTTCCTGAGATATTCACAAAAAACCATAAAAAGTAACTTTCAATTGTTTAAACAATTAAAGCACTGGGAATTTCTGGGTTATTTTTTAGGATTAGCATATTTATTCATGTCTGAATGTAATAAAAAAAAATTTTGATGGTCGCAATTTTTCCTCTAAATAATCTACTACGACTACTGGACTAAAACGAAATTTTGCGATTTCCAATTTCTAAAATGTTAACTTGGCAACACTTAGTGAATATCATACGAAAAATATAGTTGTACTGCAAGGTGAGTCAATGGCTTTGCTCTTAACGGCATACTGCGATTCTTTGTGCTCCTCATAACGGAGTACAAACAATCGCAATCGGTGTCATTTCACCGGGTACTATCATCTCTGCACTGATTCCTTACGTCACCGACTTACCAAGTCCATGCACTCTTTTTTTTTCATTTTTTTTACAGTTGAACGATTAACTCGATTGTTGTTGCGAATCCGCTTTAAATATATCAAAATTGCTTCATCAAACTGAAATGAAAGCAGTTAGAAGACTAGAAACTGCCGTTAAATATATCTACAATTATAATTTCTAGTTAAACTGCAAGGCTGATATTTTTTATGCAAAAGTATTTTCGGTGTAATTTTTTTTTAAATTTAGAAAATTTTTATTGTATCATGAGAAGAGTTTCTTGAGCAGCGCTGGACTTACCTCAATAAATATTTTGCGCAGCTTTAGGTGGCAGCCAAATTTATAACGGTTTTATTGGATTGTCCAATTTCTCTTCTAGATTTGTACAAGTCACGTATCGAAATATTAGTACTTTAGAGGGTTTGTAACAAATATGTAACCACTTTTCTTATTAAAAGGTACAGGAAATATTCCTAACGCCATTTTATAAACCTTACAACGTTCGTTACTTTAGGTTATACACTGTGTCCGTAAAGTATGGAACAAATTCATTTTTAGCTAAACAGACCATTTTAAGAAATAATCCTGAAGCACGTCGATTTTTGATTTTAATTTACCGTATTTTAAAATAAAAATCTAATATACAGGGTGAATTACTTTCGAGTAATGACGTCACCGTCATTTTTTTTAAATGGAATTTGTTTCAATTTTCGGATTACTCTAGCTGAGCTGATTCCAAAAATGTATCACATGTTGATTCCAATTGGTACAGGGTGAACAAAAATACAATAGTTTTGTGTGTGCTCATAAAGTAACGCGTAACATTCTTTATTAGTTAAATTAACAATATTATCAAAAATACTTATGAAATACATGACTTTATAAATGTTCGAACTGCAGCCCTTGCTGTATTTGACAGTAACCCAAACGGTGTACAAATTCTTGTTGAACCTTGTTTATTGTGTCTTGAGAAATATTGTTTATTGCTGTCCGAATTCTCTCTTTTAATTCTTGAATATTTGCTGGTTTCGTTTGATACACAACATTCTTCAGATGGCCACACATAAAATAATCCAAAGGATTGAAATCTGGTGACCTCGCTGGCCATTCAATAGGTCCACGTCTACCAATCCACCTGTTCGGAAAAATTTCATCTAGGTACCTTCTAACATCTACAGCATAATGTGGAGGTGCACCATCCTGTTGAAACCATAAACTTTCATCAAAACCTCCAGGATTACGTCTGCTGGGAAACAAATTACGTAAAGTAGGTACGAATACCCCCTTAAAAACTCAAGGTACGTTGCCCCGTTTAAATTACCTTCGATAAAGTAGGGTCCGATGATTCGATTTCTTACAATTCCAGCCCATACATTTACCTTTTGCGGGTATTGTCTATGATGCTCACGCATCCATTGGAGGTTTTCTTTTGCCCAGTATCTACAATTCTGACGGTTAACCTCGCCATTTAACGTGAAAGTGGCCTCATCAGAAAAAATAATGTTTTGTATCAAGAGAGGGTCTCGGTGACATTTATCCATCATTTTTTCTCAAAATTGGATTCTTCTATCGGGAT
The DNA here is from genome assembly GCA_947563755.1 of Lochmaea crataegi. Classification (NCBI taxonomy): domain Eukaryota; kingdom Metazoa; phylum Arthropoda; class Insecta; order Coleoptera; family Chrysomelidae; genus Lochmaea; species Lochmaea crataegi. The sequence continues at coordinate 60,761,412 of OX387423.1, read as the reverse complement.
CATCTTCGTTTAATACCTGCACAAGTTTGATTTTATAAGGATGCCGTTTTTCAAGCTTTAATAGTTTGTGTACCGTTGTTTTGCTAACACCGATATCGCGACTAACTTTACGCACAGAAGTGTGTGCATCTTCTTCAAAACTAAGTAAAACTTCTAATGCTGTATCAGCATTTGCAGAGGGACGACCTGATTTGCGTACATTTTCAACCGCACCAGTTTCTCGAAATTTCTTTCCAATCTTACTGACTGTTGAACGCGTTATAGGTCTTTCTGGATATTTACCATTAAACAAATTGCACACTTCCATCTGAGTTCGCGATCTGTCTCCATACCCAATCATCATAAGTATTTCAATTTTTTGTTTTACACTTAACTCCATTTCTACTTCTAATTAAATCTAAGCAATAATTGAAACATTCACGAATACCAAAAATATTGTAGTACTTAACTGTCACTGAACATCAATAAATTACTAAACAAATAATGACATTTCACAAAAAATTAGACGACTATGTTTTTTTTAAATTGATAAGAAATAATTTCTTTCATATTCTGTCTGCTAGACCACAAGTACCAAACATGTTTGGAAACAGCTCATTTTTATTAATCTAAAAATGTAACAAACTACAGGGTGTTACATTCAAACCAATTGCCGCTAGACAGTAAGTATTTTTGATAATATTGTTAATTTAACTAATAAAGAATGTTACGCGTTACTTTATGAGCACACACAAAACTATTGTATTTTTGTCCACCCTGTACCAATTGGAATCAACATGTGATACATTTTTGGAATCAGCTCAGCTAGAGTAATCCGAAAATTGAGACAAAATGGGGGTGTTCCATTTAAAAAAAATAACGGTGACGTCATTACTCGAAAGTAATTCACCCTGTATATAAGATTATTATTTTAAAATAGGGTAAATTAAAATCAAAAATCGACGTGTTTCAGGATTATTTCTTAAAATGGTCTGTTTAGCTAAAAATGAATTTGTTCCATACTTTACGGACACAGTGTATTGAGATTTTATATACCACTAGAGGACACGACAGACGTTGTCCTGTGCTAACCTCTTGTCTTATCATATTATACAAATGTTGACTATTTTCATTTTGATTAAAAAATATCACATTGTTACGTATTTTGGGTGGAAAAATCAGATAGTTTTGTTAACTTTTTGATAGAAGGAATATAAAAATTCGACTTTCCTGAATTTCCTGAATTTAACCCATTTTTGACTGTATCAAAAAAACTCCTATGCTAAATGTCAACAAAACCGTTTTGGAGTATGAACTCGATTGCAGCGCCACCTACCCGGGACTAATTGTGAACCTAAACCATTCTCGATTCCATTTGAACACACACAAAAAATTTCATCAAAATCGGTCCAGCTGTTTATGACGAGTTCAGTGACATACACACGTACAATATAATTATATATGTAAAGAAGATTACCTTGATATTATAACCTATGTATGTATGTTAGGGTGCTTTTTAAAGTGAAACTCTTATTACGCCACCTCAAAATTTTTCGTCCATCTATCGCATGTCGCGTTACAGCCGGCCGCGGAGTAGGGGTAAAGTGAAAGGCGTAAAGTGTGCGTTCATATTGGCAACGCTCAAGCGGCTCCGGCGGCGGCGTTAAAAAATCTTTCTGGCTATAGACTTTAGCGCGCCGCTCGAGTTTCGATGTTGTTCGTTTTTTTGAGCGGCATCGATTTGTGGTGTTTATATTTTTATTTAGTATGGAGTCGAAGGCAGACCAATCTAAACGTACTATAGTCTATTTCAGAAAGGTATAGAGTAATAAAATGGGGAATTCCGTCCAGTTCGGCTCAATTTGGGTGTCGGCCATAGGCGTAGGTTTTGAAATAGTATTGTTTGTAATATTAAAATTTCAAGTAATTGCGTAAGAGAATTAGGAAAAGTATGTTTTCTGGCCTGAAGTGTCAATATCGAAATATTGTGTAGGGATTACTTAGGTAGTAGATTATACAGTTACGTTTTGCGTTTAACAGGTACCGTTTAACCTTCTATTAGTGCCTCTGCCTAATTCCAACCCTGTTTCAGATTCTGCTCAACCATGCGCCGCAAGGTGCCTTATCCAAAATTTTTAGACCTTTATAAGTATATTTGTTTAGTTTAACGCATCAGTATTTGCTGTTAAGCCGTAAATAGTGTTCACAGTATTATAAGATTAGTAATAAAATGGCGACATTTACACCAACGAAAAGATGTTCCAATAATTCTCCACTATCAGTGAATGAAAAACTTATTATTTTAAATGTACACGATTGCATAAAATACGATTACCCGAAATTTACTGTACAAGAGACTGTCGACCGATGTTCCCGAATTTAAATTATTGCGGGGGAGAAAGATAGCAGACCAAGTGGAGCCTCCCAAGAAAAGTCCAGGCAGACCAGTAAAAGTCCTTGATGAAGACACCAAAAGTGTAATTCGAAGAAAAGTTCACTCTTTTTATTTTAAAAAAGAAATACCCACCCTAGATAAGATTTTAATGGAGCTTCGTTAGGATGACAGTATTCCGTTGATAACTGAAAAACTTTTATGGACCACTTTGAGAAATATGGATTTTGCCTGGGAAAAGCATAACCGTAAAGCACTTTTACTGGAAAGCGATGAAATTGTTTGCTGGCGACGAAAATACTTAAGAAGTATAAAGCAGTACAAAACAGAGTAGAAGAAAATCTTTTATCTTGATGAGACGTGGATCAATCAAGGTTATACAGTACCAAAAATGTGGCAAGACAAAAATATAACCAGTGCTCGCCAAGCTTTCATGGAAGGCCTGTCAACGGGTATTGAGGTGCCTCCAGGTAAAGGGAAAATACTAATAATCGTCCATATTGGAAACGAAGAGGGATTTTCAAAAGAAGGTTTGCTAACCTTTCAGTCGTGCCATACGGGAGATTGCCACGAGGACATGGATTCGGATGTTTTTGAAGACTATTTTGGTGAAATGATAAAATATCTTCCTGCTGATTCAGTAGTAGTTATGGATAACGCGAGTTATCATTCTAGACGCATAGAGAAGACTCCAACTTTATCTTGGATAAAACAAGAAATTATTGACTGGTTAACCACCAAAAGTATTGAATTTGAAGATAATTTGAGAAAAAAAGAACTATTAGCTATAGCAAATTTACACAAACATCGTTTTATGAAATACGCCGTGGAAGATATAGCAGAAAAACATAGTGTAACTGTGCTGTGAAAGGATTTGTAGCAAGACACAACACGACATTCAAAATGAAAGACGTTAAGCTACTGTTTGATGAAGCCATTAAGGAGGTGACACCAGAGAACTGGCGAAAAGCAGTCCAGCATGTCATTAAAGAAGAGGAGAAAATGTGGGATCTTGACTACTTGATCGATCGGACCGTCGACCCGTTAATTATAACGTCAAGAGGAGATGACAGTTCCTCAGATGACGAAGAATATTATGATTTTTTATTGTTTAATTTCTATATAATGTATTTTTGTATAATGTTCAATAAAAAATAAGTGTACCTAATACTATGTAAATAATGCCTAATTTTTATTCTGTTAAAATAAAATTCTTTCCTTTCTACGAGTATCCTACCGGCACGCCTTTGGCACACTATTTTCAGTGTTTGTGAATGGATAACAATAGGCTAAACCCATATATTGACCCCAACCCGGGTGGTACAACCTGCACATGATAAAAAGAAAGAATTTTACAATGAAATCAATGCCAAACTATGAAAGTGGCTTAAATATTCGTTGGGTCACTCTGTGCTCCCTTTGCATACCTAATGAGGTTTTATTACTCTATACCTTTCTGAAATAAACTATAGTTTTAATAAAATGACATCGCAAAATGATATCGATCGTGAGTTATTAATATCGGATATTCAAACGAATGTAATCAAACGTTTCCACCGACATACTTAAAAACTGAAAAAATCTTATTGGATCACTGCGAAGTTCATGATAAAGGTGATGGAATTCGCCATAAGCAACTCTATTTCTATTAAGTTCATGAACGCCTTGTCTTTTTTTGCTTTTCTTTAAAATTAGCCTTCGCAGTCGTGTACTTTCTATAAGTAACAATCGTTTGTATACCGAATTCATTACGTCCTTTTGGTGATTTGTCAAAAAACCATGTTTTGATTGGTTAAAAAGTTTGAGTGCTTAAAAATTACCGATAATTTCCATGAAAGCTTGTTGTTAATAATTAGACAACATTTTTAAGCACAAGCGGTATTTAAGGAGAATATTTCTCGAATAAAAATTCAAATTACTGTATATCTCCACTATATTTAATTTGTACTTTTTTTCGTCAGAAAATAACATAAATTGTCTCCATACACTATTCTTACTCTTTTCCGTGTTTTTGGGTACACTTTTAATTACATTTTTGTCAATTTCTTGTTCTGTTATATCTCCGAATCGATTCACGACCTCTAAGAAACTCTTCTTTGACGTTTCACGTTTATTATTTTAACGATGTCTGACAACGGTTGTCATGGCAACGTGGAATTTCCGAAAATTTTTGAATTTCCATTTAATAATCTAGCATTCGTTGCATTGATACAACATGTATGAGTCAAATATTCAGCATTATTCAGAACTGGATGACAATAAAAGAAAATATGGAAATAATTAAAAAAAAAATGGAGAATTATTGATAAAACGTCACTTTTTACATACATTATATAAATAAAATATTTGTAGTTCGTCAAAAATATACAAATACATATATAAATAGAATAAAACAAATCCACATGTATAGGTACCTTACAATATAAAAATAGAAAACATGAACAACTATTTAAAATTGTTAAAAATTATACTAGATTCTATAACATACTTTAGAATTCGATTTGCATATAAAAGCAATGCTGAATAATTGCACTTAGTAAAAAATGGAATCCTAAACCAAACTTATAAAGCAAAACAAAAAGCAATAATTACAAGTTTTGTAATATTTATAATTTTGTATTAGGTTTATGAACTTTTTTAATTTTATGTTGCGATTTGCGAATTTTATTGTGTGATATAAACGCAGCCTTGTAGGTATAAGGAGATGAGAAAAAAATTATCCTGTAGTTTTATGAAATGCACGTGAAAACTTTTTTCGGATTGTAGAAAATTAACTGAAAATTTCCGGAAAATTATTCTATTTAGGGTATTAAAATCAAGTTTTCAATCTCAACTTAATAATTGGAAAATGGGAATGATAATGGGTAGACAAGAGAGGAATCTGCTCCACTTACTGAATACTTGAGAGAAGTATTTAATCTTGAAATGAAAATGATAGAAATATACCGACCACGAGGTATGGTACTACGATCGATGAGGTTTTTTCTAGATACATTAAAAAAATAAGATGTAGGTAATTGTTTACTTATTATAGTTACCATAAAATATTAGTTACATTTATAAACTGTGAGACACAAGGAGACAGAATAATTAAAGTTTAAAATTATTCAATTATTTAAATAAATATTGTTCTCAGTTCTTAACATGCGTCTATCATCTGAATGATTGTAATTATTATGTATTCCGTATTCTAATACGCAGATTGAAATTAAAATTTATAGTTGGATATCTTGTCTACTATTGATTTCCCATTATGATTCCCATTTTAAAATTATTAGTTTATTAATAAAAACGCGATTTTAATACCCTAAATAGAAAATATTGCCTACAATTCGAAAAAAAGTTTCATAAAACCACAGAATGCTTTTCTTTTCGGCATCAAATTTTCAGGGGATTCCTATTCGGACATTTCCAACAAGATTTTAAGTCGTGAGCGAAAATGAAAAAATAAAACCAACCTACATGTATGTAAACTGGGAGGACATTCACTGAGACCTAAAAGATCAAAAATCAAAAGATCAAAAACCAGTAATTTCTTTATACCTATTTCCTGAAGAAATTTCAGGATATCTGCAGGCTTCAGTTTAGGTAAGTGTCCCTCTTCTATCCAGTAGGCTTTTAGGTGTTGAGCCCTAGGATTTTGAATTGCTATGCATTACGGAAGTATGAGAATGGACGTTTCTTCTCCCATTCCACAGAATCTATATTTTTCCTGTTCCACTAGTTTGAGTTTTTTGAGGTTCCTGGACTTGAGGACACCTGTCAAAGCTCTTAGTGCAGTTTTACTCTGGTTTCCTAGCTTACCTCGGTTTTGCCTAGTTCTAATTTGAAATGTTATTATACTATAATCGGAAAGAGATGGTTCGCACGAAACTTTCCAATCCTTTTCTATATGTTCTAGATCCTGTGTTCCCAGTGTGATATCTAGAACTTCTTGTCTTAACCTTGTTAAAAATGTGGTCGTATTCCCTATATTGTGTATTCTTATTAAGGATATGTTCTAAAAGCTGCTCACCTCTCTGATTCGTGCTGCTGCTGCCCCACACAGTGGTGTGTGCATTGGCCTCGCATGCTAGAAGTAGTAGAGGTAGTCTCTTCTCCTTACAGCATTTCACCAGCCTTTCTCCATCTCTCGCAAATTAGCATGAGGCTATTACTATCTCCGTGCCCTATTGTCTATTCCTGTTCTCAAGACTAGGTCGTTGCCCTCTTAAGATTAAGGACCTTCCATTGATTTGTTGCCAAACCTCCATTTTGTGCTTCTATCAAAAGAAAAAGCTTTTTTTCCACGCCTTTGGTTCTTGGGAGAAAGAACGTGGTGATATACATTTTTGAGATTTTGTCTCCCTGATACACCGTTAGTTCTGTTCCCTTTCCAGCTTTTAAGCTGAGGTACTATTACCAGGAGCAATTTCGCAGTCTGTGTTGTTTCACAATCGATTAGAACGACTCCCGGTCTGAAGTGAATGCTGTCAAATTCGAGCTTATGCTCCTATCCGGTATATATTTCCTCTACTATTGCGTTCTCTGATAAGGTTTGTTCGTCCGCACTGAGGGGAATATCGGGGTACGCCTTATTCTTATTGTTTTTACTCCAGCTGCATAGCTGCCTGCTGAAGAAGTGGTGGTGAATTCTTTTTCCTCTTCCCTGGTTCGTGCGGTTGTGGTGACAAGGTACTTCCTGCTTCCGTTTTTCTCCTCTTGGAGGAATGCTGTTCTTCTTTTCTTATTCCACTTAGTCCACCAAGTCCCTCCCTCCGGGCTTACCCAGTTCGAGAAGGTTGGGGAATTTGTTACTCCTTTTTTACGGGTACCCCTGCCGTTCTCTCCTTTTTTCCCTCCACTATCTCAACAAGAGGATTACTCCTTATAGCTCCTTGGGGGAGAAATATAACCTGTGCTGTTACTTAAATGCAATTGCAGATACTTAAATGTTTCATAATATATTACGTCTATACATATCAGTTTTAAGTATTGAACGACTCAATTATCTCGGAAACGGATTGCACGATTTTTATAGGTTTTGGTGTACAACGATCTTGAGATATGGCCGCTATTATGGTGGTATTTAAATTGTTGTCAGATTTTTTGCCTTTTCTAATCCTTAAGAAATACTGAATATTTTTCAAACATTTAGGCAAACAGTATCGGGAGTCATTCTTAGGAATGGTTCAAGGAAAACTAAGAGTTTACCTGGAAAGACCCAGCAGGAAGACTTTAAGGTTGAAAAGGACTGTTGAGTCTAATCAGTATTCGATTCAAACGTCTTTGAGGGATTTCCTCAAACATGGAATGTACTGGAGTAAAGTACTGAAGCTGGTTTATCACAAAAAAACCATTAAAGTGGATGTGTTAGCACCTCTTCATCTTTCATGAAAAAGTTTGTGAGATAAGGAAGGGAAAGCAAGGGAAAGTGAAGGGAGAAATGTTAGTAGGAAGCAGATCCCAGTTTTTTTATAATAGCTCTAAAGGGGAGTGGTTGAAACTACATCCGAATCAAAAGAGCCTCTGGGGGTGGATGAGTTTTTTTTCTGGAAAACTATGAAAGGCTGAGATGAAAAAGTAGCAAACAGTATCGGGAGTCATTCATGGGAATGGTTCAAGGAAAACTAAGAGTTTCCCTGGAAAGATCCAGCAGCAAGACTTTAAGGTTGAAAAGGAGAGCTGAATCTAATGATTGTTTGATTCAAACGTCTTGGAGGGATTTCCTGAAACATGGAATGTACGGGAGTAAAGTACTGAAGCTGGTTTATTACATAATTTCGGAGGTAAACTCGTTTAATTTAAATAATCTTTAATATTTTATATCCTAATATCAATATCATAACAAGGTCTACTGTCAGTAAATTAGTAAAAAGTTTAACGAAACTGGTGCAATAATAGATTTATCCAAATCATGGCGTAGAAAACCTACAGCAACTGAAGACAAATATTTAAATGTCTGTTTCATGTAAGAGGTCCAAATTTGAGTGGTAGAAGAATTAGGAATTTTGAGATAACATACAGTAAAGGCGATTACAGCAGATGCTCAAAATGTTGTCCGTTTACTTCAATACAAAAACCCATGCGATTTTTAAAACTTTGCAATACATTTTGCAACATCCCTGACTGCTCAACACTGGTTTATCCTTAACTGTAAAAAAGTTAAAACTATTAGTGGTTTCCGTCACATAGCTGCAAATTGTTTTAGCAGAATCATTTATGCACAAGCAGTGTCTATAAGGACTAATAATAATTATTACCCTGTAATGTTGGGAATTAGGTGTGGATAGGCCTCTTTAATTGGTGGTATTGTTGGTCACTCGGAGGGTCATCTTACTTGAATAAAACAACTACTTCTGGCACTGGAATAAGTTCTGTTAATTAAATTACTTTACTATTACACATTACAACTACTCAAGATTACTCAGTCTATATAAGTATCTAGCCGTATAGCATACTTATAGCTTAGAATGAATATTGATTACTCATTATTTTCGATTGATCGATTGATCGATTGATCTTGAATGTGTTGTCACTTGTATATTTATACAACGTTTCAAGTTCACCGTTATTTGATATTTACAATTAATAGTAAATATTAAATGTTTATTTACGCGATGAACTTGATTCCGTACCTGTCGACCTCGTTACTTATATATTTAGGTAATATTCCAACGTTTAATGATTTATTGAAATTAGCTTCAAGGGAATTTTTGTAAAATTCAATAAAGGTACCAGCCGTAGTTCACAAAATTCTGTAGTAAATATGCAGAGCACGCAAAACGTACAACAAAGATTGTGAGGTTACAATAATGATGGTGAAAGGAATTTTTAGGGGTCCAAATTTTAAAATTTATAATTGTTTCGTTATATTACTTCAGGTAGAACTAATTTTCTATTTTTTTTTTCAATTTATATTCACAAAATTATTGATTATTCCTCCTAACTAGTACATCATTACATAACACGTAGAAATTAGACGAGCGATGGAGCACGCACTAACTTACTTACGCAGAAATAATTTTACCGGGATTAGTGAATAGTAGGGGTAAGAACTCGGTCATAGGCCAGTCTTAACTCAAAAAAGTTTTATTTATTTCAGACACACACATAACGATTTAAGTATCAACATCGGAATATTATCCCATCAGAAGGCACATACAGGGTGTACGTATAAAATTAAGAAAAAATTTCCTCAGCCAACCCCTAAAAGGTACTGAGTAAAATTGAGTTTTTATTTTTTCCCCAAATTTAAGTGAAGATGGAAACTTGAAACTTTGTAATTTCCGTGCAATCGCACATTTTTTCAACATTCCTGTTGCATTATAAGGGGGTGGAATTATGAACTCTTAATTTATTTAATGTCAAATCTTTTTAACCTCCCGCTAAGAAAATCAATGATTCTTCCTAATGATTTTCGAAAAATCGGGAAGTTATTGTTTTTACCCCGTCTTAAAAAAATCGAGGTTTCAACAAATCTCGACGTTTTGAAGCTCTAAGAAGCTTTCCTGGCTATTTTAACGTCCGTACGTGTGTGTGTGTTTGTATGTAAACCTCTTATAACTTCTGAACGGCTTGACCGATTTGATCGCAGTTGGTGTCATTCGAAAGGGCTTCGCCAAACTTAGATTTCCTGTAAGTTGGAACCGATTCGGGCGGGAAGATCTCGAGAAATTGCAAAAAAAGTGAAAAAAAAGTAAAAAAAAAGTTTTTTTTTCATTTTTTCAAAATATCTCCGAACTGGCTGAACCGATCAAGCTCAAAAACTAATCAGCTGTTAACCTTGAAATCCCGCATCGATCGCCACAAAGTGCGTTAGAATCGGTTGATGCGTTAGTGAGATATCGTTGTCGAAAAAAATCGAAAAAAAGTGTTTTTTTGTACTCCGAAATGTTTCATGAGATCAATTTTTTTGTTCGAAAATTTTTATAGATCTCAAAAAACTACATCGATCGCCGCCAACCGCGTGAAAATCGGTCAATTCATTCAAAAGTTATAGCAGTTTGAAAATTAAAAAAATCGTGTTTCATCGAACTTTGATAAGACTAAGAGCTCAAAAGCATCGAATAGCTTTATCTTTGAGCTCGGTGAGCTCAAAATAACACAAAAATTAAATTTTTGAGCTCTTCGAGCTCAAAAACGTCGCAGCTAGCGACAAAATCGCATGCGTTTGAAAATTGAATTTAGCGGGAAGTTGTAGGGATGGCCTTTGGGGCCAACCGATTTCCAAATTTTTTTTTCGAGATTGAGTTTTTGTGAACTAAAAATATTATTCAAAATCCTTGAAAAACTTTTTTACTCGTAAAGTTTTTTTCTAGAACCAATAGATTCGGAGAATAAAATAAAATACAATATTCTGTGTATTATTGTTATTATTCTTGTTTTAATTATTACAAAACCATAGTAGGTTGGTGTAACTTTGGCATGTCATCCGTGTCTATTCAATGTTTAATTCAAATTTTATCATGCTGATGTCCAATTCTGAGAGTGGACACCCGTTACATACAGACCCAGTTCTGTCCAATTCCAATTCTGTTGTTGGTACATGTGATTTCTGGTTACCCAGTGGACGTAAATTACAAAATTTCAAGTTTCCATCTTTACTTAAATTTGAGAAAAAAAAACAATTTTTGGGGTGATATCTCGGAAGGGGGTGGTCTGAGGAAATTTTGTCATAGGAATGACTCATCATAATTTTGTAAGAAACACCCTGTAGATATACATTTTTTTGCACTGTATTATAATTTGTTGCAAGCATGCAGTTTTTCATTTTAACAAATTTTTATCCCTTAACTAAGAATGCTTAGATTGGACACATCATAAATGTGTTGTTTTGATGTTGTGAAGATAAACCTATTAATTTTACCATAAAATTGAAACAAGTAATTTTTAATGAGCCACATTTAAAAGAAATTTTCTTAAAGCGGTTAAAAAGTTTTGAGATTTTCTCTGATATTTAATTTATTTTATGAATAAATACCTGGCCTAATGATATTGTCATCAACGCACCGGTGCCGATATGCAGAAGAGAAGAGAAATTTGCTAGAAATCGAGCAGGAAAGTGCAGGTGAAATTATAGTGGATGATGGTTATGATGGCATCTGTAAAAGGAAAGCTAATAAATGCAATCTAGATCCAGCTTTAGACAACTATTTTCACTGTTTATTACATTTTTAATAATATATTAATATTCCTTTGTGAACTGAACCACTTAATATATACAGGGTCTCTCGAATTTATATGTGAAATCGAAAAAAAATTCTTGTTGAGAAAATATTCTTGACAGATAAAATTATTTTTGGGGATGGGAAATAATAAATCGCTTTCTAAAACCTTTAGGCAATATAGTCGGAAATATACCCCTTTTTCCTTTTTCTATTATTCACATTTAGAACAAGAAGATACTTGTCAGAACGGCCTCAAACATTCTAAACGAATATGTTGACATACTTTGCAAATTTGTACCTATCGTTTGTAGCAATCAAAGAAGACAAAACATATTATTAAAAAAAAATTGTCTCTAGGTTGAGGTTGCAAGTCGGTCACAAAACATAAGATGTTCATACGAAAACTAACGCTTTTTTCGAAAAATACATCGTTGTCTTAAAATGATTCAAAAGAACTCTTTGTGGGAGTTACTGAAATAAATAAAAATATGCACCTCTTATTCTTAGTAGTTTACGACAAGTGGTGCATAAAATGTACCGGGTGGTCCAATAACCCGATCTCTCGGCTTTATACCAGAAACCATTCATGTTATAACTTTAGGAGAAAAAATTCCTTAGTAAAAGTGGCCAAGAGAAATCGCTGGAAATAACTTTGAGGTTTCTACGTTAACCGCTAGGGGGCGTAACCTGTGAAGAAAAATTTAAAAACCAGTTTCTTGTGAAATATGCCCAATTATACCAAGTGTTAAATAAGTAAACTAGAAAGAGGCCTAAATTCCGCACCAATTTGTTTAGGTACGTTTTTTATTTTTTCAAATAAAGAGTGGGGGATAGTGGGGAAGTGTTTGTGGATAAATACCTATAACTTTGATTTGGATCAACCGATTTTAACAAAATTAGTTTCATTAGAAAGAGTGTTGATGAATTAATTACATCTACTATAAAACAATTGCATTTAGTTTTAATTGTCATAGGTAGAGGGTACTTTCGAATGAAAAAGATTATAATTTGTTTTTCTTAAAAATGTTTGATGGAAACACCTAATTATTGTAAATTATAATGGAACTGGATTATATTCTTAACAAAATGGCGCAAACCGCATGTTGATAGCTTTTGTCGAACTCGAGATATCAATAAAAGCGCATAAACATAAGTAAGTATAGTATTGACTCACCCAGTTTCTGATATGATACAATTCGTGAGGGGTTTAGAGAAGAAATTCCTGATGTACAATGTAGCTAAAGAACCATTATTAACTAAAAACATAAAATTGGTTTTAAGTTTAAATAAACTAATAATAGGAAGCGGTACTATCCCAGACTTGGGAAATAATCCGAAGATGTAACCTTAAAAATTGAGCTCAAGCCCAAAAAAAAAAGAATCAAGTTATAAAATTTAAATAATTAAAAAAAAAGTGCAAGATTATAAATTAATTTGTCTACTTGGTTACATAAGTTTCGGTTGCTCCGGTGACAACCTTAGGCCTTCGACGTCGCTCAGAACGGAGGTAGGGGTGGATCCCTCTTATTGATCTTTCGGACAAAATAGTAGACAACTTGTGTGGGCGCCAACTGAGTTTTCCACTTTGGCCTAGCACGACTAATTTCCCCTGATAATCCAGTAAAACAAGGGATGAAAATAAAAGGCAAACCTCAGCTTATGTTCCTTATAATAACTAAAATAAAATGAAAACATTTAATACCCTTAAGGGGTGTTTTACAAATAACTACTACTACTACTGAAAACCCTAGTAAAAGCCCCCCCACTTTAAAAAAAGAAAAATAGTGTGAACATCTGTTTCACACCAATAGTCAAACTATTAACACTAAAATTCCAAACTATACCAGTTAATTTGACCTACTTAGTGTGAAATTAATATGGCTGTTCGAGTGTGCCAATACAGATTAAATACAAACTTTCAATTATATGTTACCTGAAAAGTAGTGTAAAGTTTATAAAAAAACAATTCCATATAAGGCGACACCGTAGTCAAGGCGTTGGTACCAAGGCAGAGACGCATGCGCAAGTGGATAAATTTATGAAAATTAGATTGTGAAAATTTACCGCAAAATATTAATTTCCACCATTACAATTGCATAATAAAATAAATCAGAAGAAACTACCTAGCTAATGTATATACATGTTGGCGTAAAGCCCAAAATAAAAATAAGTAAATAACTCAGAAAAACCCCCGATACCAGGTTACCCTCAATGTGGTCTTCTTCAAGAAGTTGTTGAAGAGTAGCAGCAAACTGCAGAAGACGTCACCATCGATCTACCAGGTAAACTCCAAACATCTCGAAGTGTGTATCTGGCCCCACAGGTGAAGTGTGTATCTGGCCCCAGTTGAAGACGTTGATTACCGGCTAGAGAGAGAAAAATCTTCCACCACATCTCTTCTGTCTTTTAATGCACTGTACCACTAAAACGCTTGTGTTTTTTATCAAATCGATGCATTATAAGTTTTGTGTAACATTTTCAGCGCCCGGGCACACGAAATTCCATTTGCAAGCCAAAATTTTAGATATATTATCATTATTCGATATTTTTATCTTGTAAAAATCGCAATGTGTACTTGAGATTGAGAGAAAGAGGCAAAATTGAGCATTAAATGACAAATGGCGGTCAATCACTACGTAATGCAGTTAGAGAACAGTTGGGACAACTTAAAAAACTTTTTAAATAATCAGCTCCCGGTATTTTCTTGACAGAATGTTCAACAAGTGACAGGCCCCGTATAAAAAAATTCTTCAAATAACGTTTCCATTTGTTGATAAATATCCTGGGCACACAATGTCCCTCTAATTATAGGTGAAGTATGGATTTTTCCTAACGAATAATCAAAAACAATGATAGTGATAAAATAATTCATATCCTGTTTCTCTCGCACAATATACATATACACACGTAGATATGTATATACATACCATGAAGTATATTTAATATTAATAATTGGTTCACGTATTCATATCATTTATAATATCAGTTATAGCCCGTTTTAAATTTGTTTACACAGTAGAAGCATAAGCGATAATGAATGTCAGGCATTAAACGCAGTGGCGTCTCGTGTTTTCCCTACTTGTTGTTTTAATTAACTTTAAGAATAATCTCTGTTTCTGTAAGTACTTACAAGGACTCAAGGACAAAGACAGAAGCACTTTGGAGAGGAAATAATACAACCAAAAGAACTACTCAAATTCCCTCCAGTTAAATTAGTGGCCTATATAGAGGACACGAAACTTCTAGAAGTAGAAAACATTGAAAATGGTACAAAGACTTTAATCAAATGCCTGGCCTGTTGAGCACAACCCTAACGAATGAATGAATGAAACATTCAGAGCTAATTGTTTTACCTTTCTCAAGATAATCAATCAATAAAATCCCTTTGTTGATCGTACGCACCTTAGCTGCTTTGGAGCGGATCAACCAGAGTCAGTCCACTGTAATCATTCTTGTCTCAATTTAGAATTATGGTGGTAGATCCAACACTCGTCCATGAAAAAAGAAACAAAATCGGTTTAATGTTTTTAAAATAATTCAAAATCCTCTTGCTGCAATGGTACACATACATTACAGCTGAGACTAAAAACTTCTACCTCAACTACAATTATTTAACAATCACTATCGACAACCCTATTTCTACAAACATCCCAAACCAAAGAAAATATACTTCCGTATTTCAAGCGGAGATTCATGCAATCATATTAAATGGCTATTTACTCACTTTACTTGTATTTGCACCTCATCAGTAGAAGGTAGATATCCTCCGTCCAAGAGCTTTTCTCTTTCAATGAGTAACAAGGTAACATCCAGTACAAAGGGTACAAAGACAACAAATAATGCGGTGGAGGAACATTCAAAAGCAGGTACACAGTAAGCCCTTCATACATGATACGCGTGCGGCTAAAAGTTAAAACAGGTTATCTAACCGGTCATGTCATGTAAAAGAGCACCTACATAAAATGGGATTGTATAAACGGGGAACTCAGCTGCAGACTTAGTGGTAAGAAGAACGAGACCGTAACCCACATCTTATCTGATTGTGAGGCACTGGGTTCAAGTAGACAAAGAATTTTCGGAGAGGCTAATTTGCGACCTGAAACATATGGCACACATCCAAAGGACCTATGTCGTCTACTCAACGGTATGGGGATAACTGTGTGGGTAGACCATATATGGGAGTAGCCAACAGGCTGCATTGCTCTCGACATGAGGACGGCTCCCAAAAAAACCTTTCGTATGTAGCTACTTGGCAAATTCAGAAGCAATATTCTACATTAGAGAATCTCTACTCAAAATCCGCTCTATAATTCGTATGGAACAGCTACTGATCACCACCAGCAGATTTTATTTCTTATGTGTATTTAAATGTAAGCGCGCATACCTAACAGCATCAGCACAGCACCGACAAGGCACGTCAACGCCTCAACCACAACACATTTCTCAGAGTGAATATTTTGCGGACGGCGTGCCAATACAATATCTCTGACAATATAAAATGAAGCATTTAGTCGGGTATCACGGCGGTGTTGATCCCGTGTCGATGCGTTAAGTGAGCCCATACACAACCGTCGAGTTGACCACTCGACCTTGATGATCAGTCGCTGTTCCTATGAGGTGCTGATAGGTGTTTCGACCTTAATTCGTAGCCTACTACTGCCCAGCGACTAATTTTACATTGCGTTATATGTGACCTTTCACATAGGGATACTTTTGCGTATTAATACAAGTCATATTATTGAATGACCATAGAACGTACATTGTTTGATAATAATGAGTTCAATATCGTTATTGGGCCCAAAAACTCCATCTGGGATATTTCAGATGCAATTTTTTTTCAATCCCAACAAAAAACAACAATGTTGTATAGTAAGTGTTGGGGACTGCATGCGTACTGCACTGGAACTGACAAATACGTCACAAGCTATTTAAAGAGATATTATACGATACAGAAGCAAGCAAAATTCTCATGCGATTCGGAATTGCATACTGAATCTACGTCTTAAAAGGCTATAAAGGAGCGGGATTCAAAGTAGCTAACCACCAGCCGCTCTTCCCTATTCTCAGGAACTTAAAGCAGCAAGTTTTGCGTTTTTCTAGTTTTGCCGGCAAAATGTGCTAGCCCCCACACTAAAAGAAGACTATCTAATTAGAGATTATTTCTTATTTCAGTGTTTTTTCGTTGATTTTAGACGATTTATTTTTGGTTGATTTTTTCTATTTTCAGGCTCCTTTTCTCAAATTTAAGATTTTTATTGGCAAATTTCTGAGACTTAATTATTTTTAGATAATTTTGCTATTTTCATCATTTTTTTCTTATTTTTTTTATTTTGTCTTTTTGAAGATTCCCTGGTCAATTTATCTGATTTCATTGTTGTTTCTGATGATTTTCCTCAAATGTGATCCATTATTGGCTAAATTTATTTTTACATAATTTTCAGTTTTTTTTGGTAAATTTTTGTGATTTTAGTAGAATTTCATAGTTTTTAGAAGAGTTTTGTTGTTTCACTTGGTTTTGATTTGATGACTGGATAATTTTTAAGGTGCTCTCTGTTGTCTTTGGTCTTTTATTTCTGCCTTTTTGGTTAATATCTGTGGTTTTTTGTTATTTTTAGTTAATTTTACTTATTTTTTCAGATTTTTTGAGAGCTTTTGTGATTCAATGTTTTGTTCATTTGAGTGAGTTTCTGCTCTGGTTGATTTTGCCTTTTTTATAAACTTTTCATTGATTTTATTGGGTTTTCGTTGTTTTTAGACATTTTTTTAATTCTTACTTGATTTTCTCTTTTTTAAGCTTTTTTCAGCCAATTTCTGTGAGTACCAATGTACCAATTATCAACTATATTTATTTCCGCCATCACCCCAGCAAACCTGCCTCTGACTAAAATAGCGATGTCGTCTGCGTATCCAAGACAGTAAAAATCTGCTGTGGACAGTTCTGTAAGGAGGTCGTCTACTAAGGTAGTATAGGTGATAGCACTCCTCCTTGTGGGCATCCTCCATCCGTCCTTGTCTTGATGGTGACTTGCCCCAGAGTGGAGATTATTATCCTATCCTCCAGAGTTGCCTTTATCTATCGGCATATTGTTGTGGATGTCTTCCGTCTATTCATTGCATTAACCAATGAATTCGTGGTAATATTGTTAAATGCTCCCTCGATGTCTAAGAAAGTGGCCATCGCTATCTCTTTGTCTGCTTAGATCATCTACCGCTAGATACGTAGATTTGTTTGGTTGATAGGCATATTGACGATTGCTTAGGGGTTTATCCTTTAACACTTCGTCTCTTATGTACCTGTCCAGTAACCTTTCTAATGTTTTTAATAGAAAGGAGGATAGGCTTATTGGCCTGTATGACTTTGGCGTCAGATACTTTACCTACCTTGGGTATGTAAATGACTTTAACCTTTTGCCATACTTCCGGTATGTATCCCCATGCCAGTCTAGCTTTGAGGATCTTAGTTACGTGTGGTATTAACACATTCCCATTTGTAGTTGAATAGGATATATACCATCTGTCCCAGGGGATTTAAATGGTTGACACTTATTTATGGCCCATCTAATTTCATTTGGTCTTGTGACTTCAGTGGCTATTTTCCAATCCGTGGAACTTGGCCTGTTTTGCCTTCGTTCTCGTATGGTAGGCCTAGCTGCGTCAGTGGCCAGAATTGATGAGGCTGGAAAATGGACGTTTATTAGTTCCTTTAAACTCTCCTCTCTGGTTTCTGAAAAGGTACCGTTAGCTTTCCTAATGAAACCTATTTCCTTTCTGGTTGTCACATCCTTTGACAGGACTTTTTGGATTCGGAAGCATGCGGGGGCATCCTCCATGAGTTCCTTTTGGCTTTACGAATTTCTTTGTTGTATTGCGTGAGCTTATACCTGTAGGTATCCCAGTCCTGGTTGCTTTTGGCCTTGTTAGAAAGATAGCGACCTCTGCCCTAAGTCTCTTTAGGCCGTTGTTCACCAAAGTGTGTTACCTGTATTCTTTTTTGTTTTTTCCGGACAGTTTTCTTGGTAGGCCGCCTTAATCGCTTCGCTTACTTTTTCTACTGCCGTGTCTATAGCTTCAATGCCGTCAATCGGTTCAGTACCATCCTCGATAATTCTACTGAGGGACGTTTTATATCCTATCCAGTCTGTATCTCTTGGATTTCGGTACTTGCTTACCAGAAGTAGTTACATTAATATCAAACCTTATGTGTCTGTGGTCCGAGCATGACGGTTGGTCAGACATATACCAATTTGTTATTTTATCACTAATTTTACTCGTACAGAGTGTTACATCTAACACTTCTTTACGAGATATAGTAACGAAAGAAGGCTTATTCCCTATTATGGAAACTATTAACCCTTCAGTTAAGATGAAATTTTAAATGGACTTACTTCTTTTATTGATGATTGTGCTGCCCTAGGTGGTATGGTGGGCACTGGCATCACATCCTATGATTAGCCTTTTCCCACACATTGTACAACTACGTCGCTTATTATGTGTGGTGGACCTTCAGCCTCGTCGCTCATCGCTCTTCTCTCCTTCTTCCGTAGGTATTGTTAGAATACCTGTAACAACATCATAGGTGCAGAGCACCGGTATCAGTGTACAATCTACCCTATTACTGTAAATTATACATGCTCTAGGTTTTGTGGCTTTTGCTATGTATAATACTTTACCTTGTTTAGTGGATAGGCCAACAATCTTCTCAACCATCCGCCAGGGTTCCTACAGGAGGGCCACGTCAATGCCTTTTTGATCCAATCTCCTAACCAGCGTTGCCGAGGCGGCTTTTGCATGCTGAAGATTGACCAGCAGGACCCTTATAATCTGCTTCACCAGGGTGAAGAGTCCTTCTGCTCTTGCTCTGAGGACTCTCCCTCCTCCATGGGTACAGCTATCTCTTGGACAAGAGTATGCTGACTACACATTCGGAAGGTTGTTCCTCATGTTGAGCTTTGGGTGTTTAGGCACTGCCCTCCAGTTCTTTGGATGTAGCTGCAGGCTTTGTCAGGTTTTTCTTCCTTCAGGCGGAAGGTTAATTTCCCTATCCCAAAGAAGGGTGCTAATTTAGTAGGTACGTAATTAGATGATATTACTTATTTTTAGGCGATTTTTTTTTTCGTTCAATTTCCATGATTTCATTAGTTTTTCATTGTAAATAGATGTCATAGGGCCGGTTTCATATTATCTTAGTAAAGTGGACTTTATGAAAAGGAGGGTTTTAGATAAAGTGTCCTTTCCAACTGCGGTGAAGTGAGTTCAGTTTCATAAATATTTTTAAAGTTGTCTTTATTTAAAGTGCTCTTTACTATTTTATTGTTTTTCATTGTGTGGTATCCCTGAAACTAGGGGATGTGTTAAATGTCACAGGGAGTTGGGTTTGGAGCTTTGAAGGCATTTATGTGTAAAATGACGCGTGAACCAGTGGTAATAAGGATAAGGGGCTCAGTTTTTGTTACTGATGATAGCTTAGGTGTTAGAATTAGTGGAAAAAGAAAAAGTCATTATTGAATGCATGAAGCCTTAGGGTTAACAATAATTGCTCCAAAATCATCTCCCCGAATTACTTGGGGCATGTATCTTCTAGCTGAAAAGTAGTAGTAGTTATCATGTTGGCAAATCCAGGAAAATTCAGATTTAAACAAAAGCCTGAAAGACGCAGTCGCGGTTAAATGGTAACATATAATACCGATCCGAACATCGATGGGTACGAACCGTCGTGGCACTGGGCTTAGCGTGTGGGATTCTAACCGAGGGTTCCCGGGTTCGATCCCCGGTGGTTCCGCTTTTTCAATTTTCGGAATATGTAGCTTATAAACCTGCACTTGAGTGGTTTGAACTGAACATTGTAGATGTAGTGAGTCATACAAAAATTGTTATTATACCAATAAAATTAACAAAATAATTTTATTCACTGTTAATTCATTACCAGTTGTCGCTGTTTTCAAAAATAATTCCAAGAGATTTATTATTGATTGAAAATAGACCGGTTGCAATAAGGCATCTCGCCAAAAAAACAAAATCGCTGCATATCCTCATGAAAGAAGACGTCGCGCCGCTCCGAAACATCGAAAATACTTTTAATCTAATTCCAATTCGACCTCGCTCTCGTCGAACTATCCGTAGTCTGTACTCTGTAGGCGTTTCTAATACGCTTGTTTAGTTTCAAAAACTAAATTCATATTCATTTAGATTTTGTGTTTACATAACTTATAAAAACGGATACAGTTGGTTTTTGAAGGGCCCATCTAACGTGTATTTATAGTAGAAATCGAGATTTTAATAAACTAAACCGATTTTATTTTTAGTCCGAACCAAATACTGATTAAGAATAAAAATTTGAATTTATAAACAAACAAACTTTAGTCGTAAATATAACTATTTAGATAAATATCGTATAGGTATGTAGATTAAGTGAATTCTGATGTCGTCAAAAATGGATCCAACAGGATCTTTATAACAAACCGGGTGTTGGATAAAAAAAGGTGAGCGGCTGTATAGTCGAAGAAATACCTGTAAGACGCATGTCACCCCCTTTTCTCCCTTTAGTGGAGTTGAGGTGACAAAAAGGGGGGGTTTTCTTAAAAAATATATAATGATTGCCGGTTTCTCAACGGAGAGGGGTCGAGGTAAAATAAAAGACAATTATTTAACGGTTTCACCAAATTATTTTACGTTTACTGAATATTTGATAGTCACTCAGTTTTATGTCCTACAACAGTTTTATAGGTGTAGAGTAGGCCTAATAGAAGGTGGCTCATGCCGTTGACCTACTTTCAGCTGTCGCTGTCAAGTGACAATCGAAAGCACGTTGTTAAATATTAAACTAACCTAATACAAAAATAAAATATAAAATGATTATGTTTAAAAGTAATATGTACAAGTCGGCAAAGCTAATGGTTAAAATGTACAGTATAAATGACAATGTACTAATATACCAGATGGTAGAATGGCTTCCAAGAGTATACTTTTGGATTACACTTTCAATTATTAACTAGGAAATATCTATGAGCAGTTGTCACAATAGGTTACATTTATGTAGGTTCAACTGATAGAGTTGTTGACAAACTATCTGAGACACTTACAAGCAGCAGGCACAGTACTATAAACGATCTTACTTGGAATGTATCAGGTGGTGTGTTTCCAATATGTCGCAGGAGCTGGACGAAGGGGCTGGTCCTCTACTGGTAAGTTTTCTGCCACTCGTATTCCTTTTGCGTAACTTGCACGGCTTTGTTACAGACTAGGAAGAGATCTAAGAAGCAACGTCTCAAGCCGTCAGTGGAAACGACTGTGAAGATGGTATCGAAGAATGAGAAGGTGTATAAGACGATGTACTGAATAAGATGATGAATAAGACGGTGAACAAGATGATGTCTAAGACGATGAATAAGACGACGAATAAGACGATGAATAAGACGATGAATAAGACGATGAATAAGACGACGAATAAGAGATCTGAAATACGAAACTCCCATGATGCCTAGGTCAATAAGAGAGAAGAGTGGGTACTTACCATGGATGGAAGGTGACCTCAAAGTAATATCCTTTTCCCTGTTAGGAGGAAATCCGCTAGATGCGTTTAAATAACCACTTAAGGTATCACTAAATTTTCCTAACAGATTACGATTGTAGCTGGGCTAAATCCGAAATAACTTCGAAAGAGCACAATTCATGTGACCTCTCGAAAAGCACCAGCACAAGAATGGAGGATTATGGACCAGTCCAAGCCTCACAAGGTCAAGGTCGGTCTTCTTCTATTTATTTACCCTTAGCAACAGGTGAGCAGGTCAAAGGTTAATCTAACAAGTAGCTGTATAGTTCATTGAACTTGACTTAATAGGTCGAAGGCCTCTTGAGAATTTATCAAAGATTCATTGTCAGAAAATGTAAACATAACCAAATAAAGTTTGGGCAATGATGTTGAACTATTGATTATTCATTATTTATTATTTTAGTAAATGGTATTAGAGCAATATATACAAGGTGAGTGGTGGATTTCCTTTACATTAATAAGTACTATTTATCTTAATAAAATTGTATGGTCAAAGTTAAAAGATCTCTTCAATACCCAATGTTGAATTGAAACCGTTACACGCAGTCGCGGTATATACAGATACATTCAAACACAAACGGAACATAGGGATTTTAAGCATTGTATCAGAACTGCTTCTGAACTAGTGGAGCAGCATCCAGCTTCAACAGATTAAAAACACGATTATTACAATCGTTTATATGGACACCTATAACATATCGTACAATTCCCACCACTTCGTATTCTCAACTGTGGACGGTCCTTAGGTAATTAGCGTCAGACAGTTAGTAAACAACAGTCGTGTTTCAATTTAAAGAATCCTATTTTGTTTTATTTACGAATTTATTTTTATTTTGAAAGCCGTTATTGCCAAAAGAAATCAAAACATATTATCTTAACTCGAAACATTAATTGTTAAAGAGAATTTAACAATTAATTTTAGATTTTAACAACATAAAACGTAAGCATATTGTTACAATATGTAGCGACGTTTACTACCCCCATCAAATAATTGTTCAATACTAAATTGCAGTTTGCACATAACTAACAAATTTTGGAAGGAGAAGGAGCGGGGTTTGTTACATTGGTTTGGAATCCAGCTGTCCAGATCGATACTTGATATTCATTGAAGTGAACTTATAGAAATGTTTTGTTGGTGGACTATTTAGATCGGACAATACATTAAATCCCTATGTTCCGTTTGTGTTTGAATGTATCTGTATAATACAGAACATGGATAGGTAGGAACCGTCCGTATCGTAGATGGTTACGTAAGGGCTTTCTAACCGATGGGTCCCGGGTCCAATGGTATCACTTTTGCAATATTCAGAATGTTCAACTTATATATATCAGAAGTGGGATTTAATCTACGAAATGTCCACACGAGGCTATTTAAGAAGGATATATCGATCTTTTAAAGAGTTTAAATAAGTCAGCAGCCAGCCAAACTAACCGTAGAGGCGTTGAGGACATCACCAAAAACTGGAAAAAAGACTCTTATTGATGCCGAATTCAAAAGAACCCTCTCTGAGGAAGTTACTGAAATAAAAACTAGATGTACACCTCTTATTCTAAGTAGTTTACGACAAATTGTGCATAAACTGTACGGAGAAAGAAAGCATGTATCCTCAGAAACAGTTTTTGAGCGGTTCAGAGAAGAAGCCTGATGTACAATATAGCAGAAGAACCATTATTAACTGGATATATAAAATTGGTTGTAATTCCAAACAAACTAATAATAGAAAATTCCCAATGGAGCTTCCTGCAGTACGATCCAAGAGGTTACAGTTTTTTCGAAAATATCCCGAAAAAGAAGGTACCAACTTGAATAAACCAAATGTTTTGGATGAGACGTGGATTTTTATGGTACGTCAGATGAGAAGATAATATTGTAAGGAGACAGGCGAGGGCTGAAGATATATAATCATGCATGCAGTGGAAGAAAACGGTTTTGTTGAAGATGCAGGTGAAGTTTTTAAAAGTAATCGAGAAACTGGTAACTACCATGGTAATATGAACTGTGAAAACTCTGAAAAAAGGTTTAAAACCAAATTTATACCCAACCTAGAGGAACCCAGTTTAATTAACATGAATAACACCAGTTACCATTCGCGATTGGTGGAACCAATTCCATGTTCTAGTTGGACTGAAACATAATTACTAGTTTTGGCCGAATCTAAAAATAATAATACTTAAGGGAGACTTAGGAAGCACCAAATATGGGAAATTATAAAAACAAAGTATTATTTGGACTGTTATGCAGAATCAATGGGTTACAAAGAAGTTTCACGTTTACCACCATATCACTGCTAGTACAGCGGCATTGAAATGAGATGAGAAGTATTTACGATTAAGAATCTATTGAAACTAATTGATCTCCAAATGATTTAATTAGGACTTGGAATGAAACAGTTGATAAAATTACCAAAACCCATTGGAAACATCACATGAAACATTGAGAAAAACTAATTGAAAGCCTGGGAAATTGAAACATTTGTAGACGCTTCCAATATCGATCCTCTCATAATAACCGACGGTAGTAGTTCATCAGAAGAAGAGATCCCGACTTATTTTTCTATGTACCTATTTGCTGGGCTTTGTCCTAGGTGGGTCCACTTATTTTCAAAAGCTCTCTTCCTGGCGACTTTAGGCCATTAGTTGAATTGAAAGCTTTGTCACCTTACCCAGAATCTGCTTGTGTCTGTCGTCTATTCTCGGTAGAGACTGGCAGTTGTAGCATTGTGTTGATCCATTTCCTCCTCCCATCTTGTTAGATGTGTTGAATCTTCATTACCTTCTCTTTTTCTTCCAACTACACAATGTAGATGTCTTCTTTCGCAGATTTAGCTGATTTTTCCGATCCAGACTCCTTCCTTTTCGATTTACTCTCATAGTGCGTTGATTTCCCCAATGTTTGTCAGTCCTCGGATAACCTTTCTTTCTTTTCTTCTCTTGCCTTGTATGTGTACCATCCCACTTCTTCCTTCGTCCTTAGTAGGGGATCCTCACGACGACCCTGTCTTGGACGGTGATAAATCTTGACATTGTCCCTAGTTGGCGACGACTGCTTGTCGTCTCCTAATTTTCTTTAATGACCGTTCATTTTTTCATCGCTGGTGTTCCTTTGGGATGCTTCTTTCTTCTGCTGTTTTTGGGTGTTTTTGATCCGTTTCCATCACCTGGTTGTCTTTGTCTAGGGGTGATTCTGTCCCCTTCACCTTTTTTCGGACGCTCTCTAACCGGCTTTTTTCTCCTCTGCTCTACGTTCACCTTTCTAGTTTGTCGATGTAACTTCTTTTGAGGTGGATTCTGATTCTATAGTTTTCAACTGTATTCTTAGTGTGTTTGCTTCAATTGTTTTCTCCATTTTTGTGAGCTCTTTGTTTCGGTCCTCAAGTCTATCCCTTAATTTTTCAAACTTGTAGTTCGAGTTGTATCTTTGGGTTTTTTTGTTGTCTTCTTTTTGGTGTTTTTCCCCGTCATTGATTGCAATTGTTCTTGTCCACCTAAGATACTAAAAGATAAAAAAATCTATGTTTCCAAATTAATTTTTTTTTGAATTCTTCAATATAGAAAATGGCGTTAGAAAAAGCTGTTAATTAATTGTCTGAGAAAGGCCAGGAAGATCAGCGAATAGAATCATAGAAGCATTGAGCCCCCTGAAGAGGAATTAAATTATATACAGGAAAAAATTTGCATTTTTGCATTTTACACAAATTCAAAATATAAAGATTGAAGTTGATCAAACCACTTTGGCTCTTGTAATTATAGTGTTTTGATTGCGCAGGTTACTATTGAATAAATAATTGCTAAGTAAACAAACGCGCACAAATTCTGGAATATTCGGTTACCTGCAAAAAATAATCAACGACGGCTATAAATATGTTTGTGTATTAAGAAAAGAAAAAAAAAAACGTAAACAAATGCTCGTCTCACATACAAATTAATTACATAATTATACGTTAACTCAACAAAAATGCTTATTAAAATCGAGACTTTGTGTCAAGGTTGATTTATGTTGTGAACAATTCTACAATTATTTCAGGTTAGTGACGAAATTGATGTCAATGTCAAATAAAATATAATACGTTATCGGTAACAAATTCAAATAAAGCTAATAATTTATTGCGGATATTTTTGTCCTTTATCTTTGAAAATATGCGTTATAAGGAAGTAAAAGGCACATCCTGAAAGGATATTGTATAGGTTGACGACCGAGGGTTTTTTAACACAAGGTAACCGAAGCCTACTATCTTATAAAATATACAGAGCGAGTCAATAAAATTTAAGTCGATATTTGTTAAAGCCGAAATACTGAGGACATAAACGTATTTTGTATCACTGGGTGTTTAAAAAATGCGCAACTAAGGAAACTTCCACATCACTCTCTCATAAAACACTTTCCACATGGAACTTTTTCTCCTGGGACACTTTTATCAGGGTATTTATCTCCCTGGATATTCTTCTCCGGGATACTCACCTCCCTGGACATCTCCACGGGATATTTACCTCCCTGGACACCTTCAGCACGATATTGATCTTCCTGGACATTTTCAGCAGGATATTTACTTCCCTGGATATTTTCGGTAGATTATTTTCCTCATCATGAAATAGACCAATCAGATACAACCATTTTTTGAACGAAATCTGTTTAAATAAGTGATTAAATCCCAAGAACCGCGTCAAATTGATGAAAACGTCATGGAAAAAATAATCATAAGTATTCAGGAAATAATCTAGCCTGTCGAAATAGTTTGAGCATGATTTTGCTTGGAAAATAGTTGAATACACAATAAATTGATAAAAACCCGAGACCACGAAGCGATTAAATTCATAGGTCTTGGGATATGATATGAATATTCACCTCCCTGGATACCTTCCGCCGGGATATTTACCTCCCTGGATATTTTCAGTAGGATATATACCTTCCTTTCCACTTTCATCAGGATAAATACGTCCTAGGACATTTTCAGCAGGATATTCTCCTCCCCGAAAACCTTTTGTCGGTATAATCACTTCCCTCGACATTTTCAGCAGGAAGTTTACGTTTCGAGTAAACGAAGCTTCATCGTAAACTAACATTTTTGAGGAAAAATTGGGATGTTGGTTCTTTTTGTCCAGTTACCAGTTTGCAAAAACTTCTCGAGCAGGGATATCACCATCTGACATCGCATGAACTTTTTCAAAGTGGAACGAAAGGAGGTTTTCTTTATGAATAATATTCCATGGAGGATTTAGAAATAGCACGATTCTGTAACATCCGGTACTACTGAGCCGGTTGCTCTTAGGCGTTGGTGAGGAGCCGTCAATGTTGATAGATTGGCATTTCCTCTTATAGGAAATCGTTCCACGTACCTTTTTCACGCAATAACAATAACTTTAACTTCAAATCAATTTCACGTAAAGTAATTTCTTGTTAATGTTAACAATTACTCTAAAGATCGTTTAGTAACCAAATAATGATAGTGAATGCCAAAAATAGAAAAAAATAAAATTAATAGGTATATAATAGCGAATTCAAACTTTAGCACATTTTTTTGTGGAAAATAACTCATAGTTTTTGAATTCAATGCAAAATTTGTTAAAAAAATGACACACAAATTTAACCGTATTTACCCGTTGTCTCTCCCACGTTGAGCGCTTGTGATAAAATACGTAGGTATGTAGTGAACAATTTATCACAGCAGGGTTATTCAATGTACCAAGTTTGAAGTTTGTAGGTAGCGGCTTTTTGAGATATGCTTGAAAATATAGTTTCTGGACACCCAGTATACGTTATCTACAGTGTTTTTTGAATAGTCATTTAATGCGAGCTGCATACACTTTTCTACACTTTTACTTTAATTTTATCATTAGATATGCAAGAACTGCACAGATTCAAAGAACTAACGAGAACTGTCGAATTCAATTAACTGTTTACCAGACCGCCTCCAACAAACTTATTCGCTACAAAGTATAAGAAAAAATTAAACGTCAAAATTTTTATTTTTCATTTCTCTTTCGAATAGAATTGTTCTGGCACGTTCATACTTGACCAAAAATTCTGCCAGACCAAGATTAAGTAAGTTCTTCTCTGCTACTTGTTAAGCGCGAGGTTTTTATGTTTTATTCTATCGATTTTTTTATTTTTTCACGATTTTCGAACCATATTTGACGATGAAATTGTACAAAATAGTTATTTATGATATAAGTGCTAAAAGTGATATTTTATTTCAAACAAAATACAATCACTTTTAGCAGGTATATCATACACTATTTTTTCTAAAAACACCATTGAAAGTCCAAATTAACGCTTATTTTACATTAATTAATTGATAAAATAATAACCTCGAGTTTATTAGTTTTGAATCCAATTTCATCTAAACTATTCAAGAAACAAGTTGCCAAGGTAAACAAAAACCGAATTTGTTGATTTGTCTTTGTTGACAACTAACGTCAATAAATCACGAATTATTCTTTCTCGCTTCTTCGTTTTTCGATGAAAAGTGATCAAAAAAATGAATTTCTACAGCTGGAAATTGAAGAAGCTGCAAATAAAGCTGCTTTTGAATTATTGCCTAGTAAGTCAAAGAGACAGTACGAGTTTTCGTTTCTTGAAATGGTGTGATCAGAAATATGTCAGTGGCAAGGAGGCCAGTGAAAAAGTGCTTCTTGCATACTTTGAAGAAAAGTCCAATATATGGAAATCGTCAACGCTTTGGTCGAATTACTCTATGTTAAAGTCGATGATGAACATAAATAATCATGACATAAGCAGATATTACAAGCTTGTGGCTTTTTTGAATCGAAAGGGTGAAGGATATCGACCGAAAAAGTCAAAAGTATTGACAAGGGAACAAATCGACAAATTTCTCGCAGAAGCCCCGGATGAAATATATCTAACGCAGAAAGTTGCTGCGATTTTTGGAGCCTATCGTCGAGAGGAACTGTGCGATTTGACATTAAATAATATCGAGGATTTCGAAACTACACTAGTTGTGCATATACCAGACACAAAAACGCACCTTTGTTGTAAATGGTACATTGTATATGAACTACTATAAAAAGTACATAGCCCTACGTCCAGCGGATATCAATCATTCAAGAGTTTTTATAAAATGCATTAAAAATAAATGTGCCAGGACTCCAGTTGGAATCAACACATTTGGTAAGATGCCTGCCAAAATTGCTGACTTTCTAAATTTGCCTGATCCCCATCTTTATACTGGACATTGTGTCCGACGTTCCTCAGCTAGTTTGTTGGCGGACTCTAGTGCTAATCTTACTACAATTAAAAGTCATGGTGGATGGAAGTCCAGTACAGTATCAGAGGGTTATATAGAAGACTCGCTACAAAGGAAACAGATCATTGCGGATCAAATTTTGTCCAAAACTTCGGCGGATAACATTGCTCTCTGCCCTGGTACCAAAATAAATTCTGCTTCATCTACCAATCAGACTGGCCATGGAGTTTCTTATTATAATTGTAGTTTCACTAATTGTGCGGTGAATTGAATAAACACTTCATTTTGAATTATGTTTTTATATTTTCTCATAAAAATAAATCACTTTTAGCACTAGTGCTAAAAGTATTTTACTTTTAACACCAGTGTCATAAAATGGCATTTTAGGCACTGACAGCATGCGTTAAAAATTATACTTTTACTGACATTTGTAACAAAATATTATTTTAACAATATATTAAAAACGAAAACATGGATGTTATAAAAATTTTTGAAAAATTATATCTTAACATTGTAAAAAATGATTTTGTGAAGGTTGAAAAAGTCTTCTGCAGCGTTTAGGTTCTCAGTTAGAAAATCTTATATCACAATAAGAAACAATTATTGTCTTATTGTCTAGTAAAAGGAGCAAAACATCATCTTTTTTTTCAAGATTTATGGTCTTGAAAATTTAATGCTAGTTTAATTAACGTATTGTTGAAACTTTGAAATGTAATTCAATGTTCGGCGTGGATAGTAGTTGTTTCTTTTTAGTTAAGCGGTCATTGGTTTGAAATTATATTTTTCAAACTATGTAAGATGTCAAAATAGCATTAAAACTATTCGTCTGTATTTGGGTCACAGATATTGATATGTGTACCAAATTTCAATTCAATCGATCCATGACAGTCGGAACATACGAAACACTTTTCTAATCCATGAACAGCAACCTTTTTTTAATCCTTATAGTTTTACGTTTGGAACACTCTGTATGGTAGTCATCCTCTTAACCGAATATTAAAAGTACTTAGTAGTTTCGATTTACTTCTAACATCAAGATTTGTTTTATGTGTATTGTGAATTTTAAAATGAGGTTCTCATAATATATAATAAGGTGGGGAATTGTGAGAAATCCCATGGATTTTTTACGGCTGTTGAGTACAAATATGCTGGAGGTATATAATTATTGTTTGGATGTTATTTCGAACACATCCACTTTCATGGGAAATGGGAATTAATTTATTTAGTGTAATCTACCGCTCTTCCTATATACATTATATATAAAAATGAACAAAACGGCTTATAATCAACAAAGAAAACAATTTATAACAGAAGAAAATAAAGTGAGAACCGGACTGAACTAAAATTTTTTTTCAGCAGCGAAGAACAAGATGCGAGCGGGAATTTGTTAGCAGTATTGTCATTGCCATGCGATTTTTGTTTTTGGGGCTTCTTAACATCATTATTTAATGCTGTTCCAATACAAAATCGTATTCAGCTATGGGAAAGAATAGAGGGTGCATGTAATGAAGTTCAAAATGATCCAAGAATTTTTTAAGAGTCATACAATCCTTATAGAAACGATTTAATTTATGTCTTGCAACAAATGGTCGTTATGTAGAACAGATATTATAAAATTCAATAATATTCCAGTTACTAATAATCTCCATTTTTTCATAAAATAAAACAGAGCTACTTGGTAAAAAAATCAAGATTAATTTTTATCGAAAACGGAGCATAATAGTTAAGCTTAAAAAACAGAGTCATCTTTAAAGGACGACACTAGCTACCTTATGAAGATTTTTTGTATAAAGGTAAACTAGGTTGGATGGACGTAAAATCACATCTAGTATATGTAGTTTGCGTTTGGCAGTAGATTTTCTGGTCACTCTGTATAAGGACGCAGTCAGCAGATAGGGCATCATCTATCTGAAAAATTGAGAACTACACGAACACAAAGCTGAGAAATCTAATAATTATACAAAAACAAGTATAGTTTGGCAAACATAACTGAAGCTATGAAAGGAATGCGGTCGAAAACATTCGATATTGCCACGTTTAACTATGAAAAAGCTAAAGTGCTAAGTATATATGTAGTGATAATAATGAGATGGACTTTCTATTATTAACAATATGTCAATAATGATTAAACGTTAGTTCTTTAATGTGCTTGTTTCATTGAATTTTGTCTATTAACATTATTTTTTCAATTTCTGAATATTAAAAGATGAACACTTTTCCAAATATGTTTCCTTCAAGCCGGCAACGTCGTGCGAAAATCATAATTACCACGCCCTCCGGACTAATTCAATTGGTGAATATTTATCGAACCTCCGTTGTTAAGTAACCACCTGACTTCCTATTGGCGAGCGCGTGCGTGTGTTCTTCCCTGTCACTTTGACAATTGACTGATATTGATTATCCAGTGGCGTTTAAATTGCCAGTATTTCCCTTCGTATTTTCAGTTTTACACCCCTTTACCGATGCCGCGTAGCTTCAGATAGACTTGTCAAACTATAACGAGAAGCATCGATGACCTCGGAAACAAGGCGAGTGCCAATAAGGAAGGCAAAAATGATATCTTCCATTATAAGAAAGACACCAAAATGTACATGTGGGTCAAGGTATTGTATGAGAAAAAGTACACCAAAAGGTTTCCAAGAAATTGAAGAGAAATTTGAAAAAGCACTGGGGTTGGATGAGAGAAGAAATTGCAATAATGAACTTCCAACACAGAGGAAATAATCTGAATTTTATCGGGAAAAGGATTATTCCGTGTAATATTGCTATATATAGAATTTTAAGCGATTGAATAATTCAAGGTATATGAGCGGTAACTTGTTGTTAAATTGCCAGGAAACGAGAGAAATCCCAGTTCATTAGACCGGGGATTCGACTGGGAATCATTTGAAGTCTGACAAAGAAAACTTTATCAGTTCAAAGTAATGGTCTACTAGGATAAAATATCAAATTTAAGGCAAGCTAAGGACATTTACAGCAGGAGGTAAAAGCTGAACATGGACTAGGAGATCAGGTCTATAGCACTGGACACTGCAGAATAAACTATCATCTGGCTGGTCGAAGACACACTGTTGCTTCTGCCTAGAAGACACGTTGGTGAAACACTTGTGTTACTGTGGGCTGCTGAAAGAATCAGGTTACAGACCCCATTAGCTGCGTTTGCGCTCTGAGGATGTATACAGATTATCAACTTCTTTATGTAGATTAGGTTGTCCTCCAGAACAATATGGCCCACCTGTCAAAGTCAGGTGTTCTGGAATGATCCATTGCTACAAAACTCGGTAAATATACAACAACCCAAGATACTTATTCAACATTAACTTCGAGGAGATTATGCAAGATCGAAGGAAATGGACTGATGAGAACATCAAGGACATATTTGGAAACATAAGGAAACATAAGAATCTGGTGCTGGAATATACAGGCGAAAATGTACGCTATATTGAAATGCGCGAGAAGCAACTGAGCAACGCACGAATCAAGATATGCACAGACACCCAGGCGTCGCTAAAGGCTCTTATGAACCCAGAAGTGCTATCAAGACTGGTATGGGAATGTATGGGAATGTCGAGAAGAGCTCAGTGTCCTCTTACAACACAACAAAATAACTTTGAGGGTTCCAAGACTTTGTGGCATCGAGCGAAATGAAGAAGCTTATGAACTAGCTAGAGAGGTCTCATCAACCCCATTCAGTGGCCCAGAATCCACACCAAATTTTACATCCGAGAATGCCTACGGGACTGGGTAAAACGAAAACAAAGAGAGATGTGGAATGAATACCCTCTTATGCATCACGGGTGAAAAGAAAACTGAAGAACAACTCAAGATGAGCAGTGATCAAATCATAAAAATAACGAGCGTACTTTCTTCTTCTTTTGGGAAATAGATCTAAAGGAACTACTAGTATCTGAGACTTTCCTAAGGAACTAAGTAGAAGAGAGGGAACCCAATAGATCTTTTAGGTCTCAGTTAATGTCACCCCAGTATACAACATACATACATACTTTCCTCTCTGTTTATTGAGAAGATAGCTGCACAAAAATGGGGTTGTAAAATGGATAAAATTCCTGCAGACAAAAACGGTCAAACATATACTGTCAGAAGGCGAGGCATTAAACCGCAGAAGATAGACCATATTCGGACAGCCAAGGCTAACTCACAAAGAACACAACCGCTAACCGGTGAGTGGAAAAAATTAGAGCAGCACAAGCAATACTACATTTAATTTATCAACAAATGATGGTTTTTTACATTATTAAAATAAATTTCTAGACATTCAACTCGACGTTACTTTATGAAAAGCCTTGCTAACGTATTCAATATTTTTGCTATTTAGTCCAGCTACTGATATTCTTCCACTGCCCAACAAATAAACGTGAAAATCCTTCTTGAGCTTTTCCACAGCTTCTTTCTTCACCCCAGTGAAGGAAAACATTCCAATTTGATTGGTTATATGGTCCCAGTTTCCTTTAGATCCGGCTTTCACGATACCGTCTCTCAAACCTTTCCGCATACTTCTCATTCTTTCTGCCATTTGCTTTACTTCTGTTAGCCATTTAGATTTTAGTTCGTTGTTCGATAATATTTCTTCGACTATTCTGGCACCGTGTATGGGAGGATTTGAATACATTGATCTTACTATGAATTTCAACTGAGATTCCGCTTGTTTTGTCTCTTCTTTTGAATCGGTTATAAAAGCACAGCAGCCTATTCTTTCTCCATATAAACCTACAGATGAAAACAGTAAATTGTAAAGATCATTTATAAAATTCTTCAGATTGTCCTACAATTTTTTTCACTAAAAATTGTTTCAATGCTCTAAAGCAAGGGTCGGCAATAAATTTTGAACAAAGCCAAAGTGCCACTATAAAAAACTGTATAATTTTTATACGAATAAATAATGTATACAATTGTTAAAAGTAATAAAAAAAAAATGGTAAGCAATATTTCTAAAAATTTTAATCAAAAAGGAAACATGGCACAGACTTTACTGTTAAACGAAATATGTTTTAATATAAGGCAACATTTTGTTTAAAATTTGAAACGTTTTCAGTGCGATCCTTGTCCTTGTGTTTCTTACGAAAGCTTTTCCATTTCTGGTTCATGTGTAGATACTTTTAATATTACACACGCCTCTGAATTTTCTGTTGTTAGCTGGCTTCGATATGGATTCAAAATGATTTCCATACGGGAAAAAACTTGCTCACACATATAGGACGATCCGAATGCTGCTTTAGGCTTTTTTAGGCAAATAAATTTATCTGGCAAACCAGCCGAACAATTCAGTATTTCGTTTGATTTATCCCGAGGATCACCTTCTAAAACTCTTCTTAGTTCCACAAATTTTGTCTTCCATAACTCGGAGTTCCTAAATTCAATATGCTGAAGCTCAAAATCTTGAATTTCCATCCATGCGAAAAGAGAACCATTAAAAGGAATGCTAGTAAAATCCAGTCTGGTTTTATCAAGAAGGAGAACCCATCTTTATCAAAATCTCGACCTCTTTCAGCCAGCGTATATTGCTGTGTAATGGAATATCTGAATATGCACTTTCCATTTCTTGTAAAAATTACTTGCATTGTCTGTGAGTTAATGAAGAACGACCAGCAATGTAGTTAACAACTTTTACAACAGTATCCATCACGGATTTTAAGCTTCCGCTCGAGATCTCCGCGCATAAACTTTCTTGGTGAATAATGCAATGAAAACTCAAAAGTGGTCAACCAATGCGTGCAGTGAGAAGAGATGCAAATCCCTTATGTGTCCCGATCATGGCTGGTGCGCCATCTGTAGTTACGCAAAAAATCTTAGTTAAGTCTAGTCCCCATTTCTCAAAATGTTTAATGAATTCTGATAGTATATCTTCTCCCTTTGTCGTTCCTTCTGGGTATATCTTTAATCCGGACCAGTATTGCTTGTTTATTAGGAAAATCATCAAACAATACATCCGCACTTCTCAGAAACGTCTGCTCCATAAATTCCCCATTAGTGAAAGGGCTCCCATTTTCTGCCAAAGATTGTGCAATTTTAATCCTGCATTCGGATGCTTGATTTTTCCCTTGACTAATTTTTGTAAAGAATGTTGCCTGCTTTGTATACTGAGCAACTGCTCGTCGGATTGTCTCCGTTCTATCAGCATTATCCTTAAGCCCCCAATCATGTCTTGTTTGAAAATCTCGTTGAACACTAGATGTCCGGAATACTACGCTTTCCCAACATAATGCACATTTGGCTCGATTTCTCTGCTGTATACCATAATCACTTGTCCAAGAACTTTGAAAGGGCCGAACGTCTAATTTTTGCTTTTTAGCCGCCATAACACTAACGTTAATCGTGCACTTATACGTTACATGTTGATAAATAATGTTACGATTAACTATCCTGGGTCCGTCCAATAACAACTTTTACCACTAAACTTTGATTTCGTAACTTAACTTTACAATAGCTCGAACTAGTCTAACTAACTAACTCTAACTGAATACACGCTTATATAATGGTAAATCCGAATCCTAGAAGTTTTCCTTATAACCGTGGCAATGCCGCTCACCGGGCGTTCGAAAAGCCGATAATCACCTGCTCGCGTCTTCTCTTTTCTAGAAACGTCCCATCGCGGTCGCGTCGTTCTAGCCTGGCCTGCCATCACTTAGTTCGGTCGAGCTACGTTGCCAGCTTGTGTACAGTTTCGTAGATTATTTTGAATTTACAAAGAGTATCTTTATTTTACTGCTATATTGTAAAATAAACTTCACAAAGTTATGCACGCCATTTTAAACTGCCAGGATTGCCAAGTTTGGCACGCGCTCCTTAGGTTGTCGACCCCTGTTCTAAAGCTTGAAACGCACCGGATGCAACTTTGTAAGCTTCACATTTCCTCAGGTCAATATAAAACTGGCGCGCAACAAAAGGCGAAGTCGGAGATTAGAGCAAAAATTGTGAAAAATTTGGAAAAATGGTCAATAATTGTCAAAAATTGTCAAAAATTGTCAAAAATTGTCAAAAATTGTCAAAAACTGTCAAAGTTTTGAAAAAATGGTTAATAATTGCCAAATATTTTCAAAAATTGTCAAAAATTTGGAAAAATGGTTAATAATTGTCAAAAATTGTCAAAAACTGTCAAAATTTTGAAAAAATGGTCAATAATAAACAATAATTGTTAAAATTTTGAAAAATGATCAAAGTTTTTGAAAGTTGTCAAAAATAGTCAATAATTGCCAGAAACTGTCAAAAAAGGTCAATAATTGTTAAAATTTTGAAAAATGGTCAAAATTTTTGAAAAGTTGTCAAAAATGGTCAATAATTGTCAGAACCTGTCAAAAATGCTCAAAAATTGGCAAATATGGTCAATAATTGTTAAAATTTGAAAAGATGGTTAAAAATTTTGAAAAAATTGTCAAAATTTTCGAAAAATTGTCAAAAATTGTCAAAAATGGTCAATAATTATAAAAAACTGTAAAAATGGTCAATAATTGTAAAAAATTGACAAAAATGGTCAATAATTGTCAGAACCTGTCAAAAATGCTCAAAAATTGTCTAAAATGGTCAAAATTTTTGAAAAATTGTCAAAAATGATCAATAATTGTCAAAACTGTCAAAATTGGTCAATAATTGTTAAAATTTGAAAAAATTGTCAAAAATGGTCAACATTTTGACAAATGGTCAAAATCTTCGAAAAATTGTCAAAAATGGTCAAAATTTTGAAAAAATGGTCAATAATTATAAAAAACTGTCAAAAATGGTCAATAATAGTAAAAAATTGTCAAAATTTTTGAAAAATGGTCAAAGTTTTTGAAAAATTGTCAAAAATGGTCAATTATAGTCAGAACCTGTCAAAAATGGTCAATAATTGTTAAAATTTGGAAAAATGGTCTAAAATGGTCAATATTTTTGAAAAATTGTCAAAAATGATCAATAATTGTCAAAATTGGTGTGTAATTGTCAAAAATGGTCAATAATTGTTAAAATTTAAAAAAATTGTCAAAAATTTTGGAAAAATGGTCAATAATTGTCAAAAATTTACGAAAAATGGTCAAAAATGGTCATTCTATTGTGCATAAGAAGCAAGCTTCTATCGGCGGTCCGACGACCGCCCACCTTTCCTTTTTGTTTTACTAACCATAAAAATAAATACTAAGTTACCTTACGTGTATTCTTTAAATTTGTGCAGTTGTAGAAAAAGTATAGTGTGCAATATGTGGGAAAAGTACTTTTCTCACTCGTGTGTTTGCGGAACTCGCCCTTCGGGCTCGTGCCACAAACTTCCACACTCATGAGAAAAGTTGACCTTTTCCCACTTGTTGCACAATATACTATTTATTATCGCCTGCGACCCTCCAGGTAAGGCATCGCGACTCACAGTTTGTTAAAGTTCGTTTCAAAGGAGTTGATAGCACAGAGCGCCTATAATAAACGGAAAACGGAGGTCGGGTGTCTCAAAAAATTTTATCTCTTATTTATGTTTTACAATGTATCTAGACTAAGAAGAAAGAAATTGTGACCAGGCCACCCGGTAATCGGTCAAATAACAATAGGTAATAAAATGCAAATTACAATACCATTGCCTAAGAGAGTCCCAGATATGTTGAAAAAATCCAGATCCAACCTATTCGCGCTGGATGAAATTCTGCTCAATGCAGCATACCTTCCATAATTATGTCTATGGAATGGAGCTGCAAAAGGATGCTTATTTCTTGTTGACCCATAAGGGACATGGAAACGAAGACGGGATAGCAATTGTGGACAGTTCATATTATGACAGAGTAAGTTAAAGGGACATTTGTTATCAGCTTGAGATCTATAAAATACAAGTTTGTCTAGACTGAGACAATCTCTTATCTCTTGATATGTATAAGTTGTCACAGGCATTCCGATTTTAAAAGACATATCTCTAGTGAATCTATTTTGGACTTTCTCCAAGTTGATCACATGGATCTGGTCAGATGGAGACCAAACTGGTGAACATAATTCCATCAATGACCTGACTAATGTGAAATACATTGACTTGAGTGCAAAAACCTTCTTAAAGTCCTTAGCAGTTCGCAATATAAATCCCAACATTTTCATAGAAAAGTACCATGTAAGCCGATGTTTTCAATTTTATAAATAAGAATTCTATGACTGACTGTATCGAATGCCTTGGGAAAATCCGTGTACAGAACATCAACTTGATGCTTATTCTCCAAAGCATTTGACTCAAAGTCAGTGAAAAGAAGGAGGCTTGTTAAAGTGGATCTCCCCTTAGTGAAGCCATACTGTTCGTCTCCCACATTAACAACGTTACAGCGACAAATTAATAATATTGCACGTTTTGATTTTTACAATTATTCTCAATGCTATTCTCAATTAAATCCCATTGAATTAGTTGGAAGATCAATGGAACATTGGTTTGTCATTGGGAACGGGTCGTACAATTGTTTTTTTCTACAGTCGCGCGTAAAATGACTAATTACTATATTCAAATGAAATCGTAAAGTCGACAAATGCCGAGGATTGTTACTTTACGCTCTAGCGCAAAAAAGGAATCTTTTTCGCTCGCTTATTTAATCAAACCACGCCCTCCGAATTAACTCAATTGGTGAATATTTATGAAACCGCCCTTCTGACTTCTGCCCTGACTGGACAATGGACAAAGGACAATTTTTGTCAAAAACTGTCAAAAATGGTCAAAAATATTCAAAAACTGTTAAAATTTTGAAAAATGGTAGATAATTGTCAAAATTAAAAAAAAATTGAAAAATAGTCAAAAATTGTCAAAAATGGTCAATAATTGTCAAAAACTATCAAAAATGGTCAAAAATGGTCAAAAATTGTCAAAAACTGTCAAAAATAGACAATTATTGTCAAAATTGGTCAATAATTGTTAAAATTTTGAAAAATGGTCAAAAATTTTGAAAAATTGTCAAAAATGGCCAATAATTGTCAAAAACTATCAAAAATGGTCCAAAATTGTCAAAAATGGACAATTATTGTTAAAAATTGTCAACATTTTGAAAAATAGTTGATAATTGTTGAAGTTTTTGAAAAATTGTCAAAAAATTTGAAATGTGGTCAAAAATGGTCAATAATTGTCAAAAATTTGGGAAAATGTTCCATAATTGTCAACAATTGTCAATAATTATCAAAAATGGTCTAAAATTTTGAAAAATTGTCAAAACTTTTGGAAAATTGTCAAGAATGGCCCATAATTGTCAAAAACTATCAAAAATGGCCAACAATTGTCAAAAACTGTCAAAAATGGACAATTATTGTTAAAAATTGTCAAAATTTTGAAAAATAGTTGATAATTGTCAAAAATTGTTAAAGTTTTTGAAAAATCGTCAAAAATTTTGAAAAATGGTCTAAAATTTTGAAAAATAGTCAATAAATAATACGAATCGATTCCGAAAATCGATTTAAACTTGTAATTTATAAAATCGATTTACTAAAAATCGATTAATATTAGAATAAAAATTGATAACTAAAAATCGATATTAAGAAAATAATAATCGTCTTATATAAAAATCGATTATTTTTTAACATCCCTAGTCAGTAGAACTTTTTAAGGTTAATCATGATGAATAGCGAAAATGACGATTATTCTAGCACCCCTATTATAACCTAATATAATATAAAAAACTGTTTTAATTATTAAAAGGGCGACTGTAGAAAAAATTATGTGTGTTTTTCGAGCGTAAAGTAAAATTGCCGCTTTCGAAAGATCGCCACAACATTCTTTCTCAAGCGGCAATCTGTTACTTTACGCTCTAAATACACAAATAACTATTTATCTTTTTTAAGGAAGTGACCGTCTCTTTTTCGTTCGCGCATCTTTCAAGTGCCACTATAAGTTTGTCGAATTTTAATAATTTTTGATTCCGCATATTCCTACCAATCACAGTCAAAGCTGCTTAGACCACTGTGATCACATAGAATAGCTGCTGCTATTCATTTTAAATCTGTTTATACATTGCGCCATAAAGTAATTTCATTATTAGTTAAATAAACAATAAAATGAAAAAATA
Organism: Lochmaea crataegi; assembly: GCA_947563755.1. NCBI lineage: Eukaryota > Metazoa > Arthropoda > Insecta > Coleoptera > Chrysomelidae > Lochmaea > Lochmaea crataegi. Next base: position 60,721,144 of record OX387423.1, on the reverse strand, counting down.
CCGTGACAGGTAGATTTTTATTTCAAGGGAGGGAGCAACGGAAAACTACAAATTGAAGCTGTTTTATTTAAAACTAGTAGTGCTGACGTCATAATTTGAAGGTTATTCACCCCGTATTATTCTTTTTGAAAAAAAATGGTAAAAAAAAAGAAAAAGTTCAAATCAAAAACCGACCTGTTTCGTTCATTTAGCTAATAATGAATTTATGAGTTACTTTAGCGACGCACTGTATACAGCGTGTCCAGGAACTCTCTTGGCAAATGCAAACTACAGATAGTTCCTCTTGAAGATTACGCTGTTAAGTTCTTCAAGCATATAAGTATAAAAAACCGCTACCAACAACCTTCAAACTTGGTACAATGTATGTATTTTTCATTACCATCACAAGCGGTCAACGTGGGAGCGGCAACGGGTAAATTTTTTTGTGTGTCAGTTTTTTGACAAATTTACAATAATTTCAAAAAGTATAAGGTATTTCCCAAAAAAATGTGCTCTCGTTTAGATTCGCTATTTTTCACCGTTTTCAAGAAAAGTCACTTTAAATTTTTTGCATTTTTGGCATACGATATTGCCATGTTTAACTATGAAAAAGCTAAAGTGCTAAGTATGTAATGATGATAATCAGAAAATGGACTTTCCATTATCAACAATATATCAATAATGATTAAACGTTAGTTCTTTAATGTGCTTGTTCTATTATATTTTGTCTATTAACATTATTTTTTCAATTTTTGAATATTAAAAAATTAACACTTTTCCAAATATGTTATGGGATTCCTTCAACCCGGCAACGTCGTGCGAAAATCGTATTACCGCGTACTCCGAACGAACTCAATTGGTGAAAATTTATCGAACAGCCCGCTGCTATGTAACACCTGACTTGCTTTTGGCAAGCGCATGCATGTGTTCTTTCCACTCACTTCGACTTTTGACTGATATTGATTATCCAGTGGCGTTGGTATTGTCAATGTTTATCATTGTATTTTCACTTTTATTTTGCATCTTGTATTTTGTGTTTAGTATTAATAAACTTTATTGTGACTTTGTGAATAGTGTATTGTTTGTTCATTTTCCAAAAATGAATCAGTATACTCGTGGAAAGACACTTCCTAGCCAAACTAGAGAGGTGATTGCTAATGTTTATAGGTAAGTAAGTAGTAAGCCTCTGGTACGTTTATGACAGATATCGGCCATGTTTCCTTGCCATGTTTCCTCGGCCATGTTTCCTAGCTTCAGATAGGTTTGCCAAACTATACAGGGCGTTTTGTTATGAAATTTGAATTATTTTACCTTTTTTACGCAACAACAATAACTCTTTAACTTCAAAGCAATTTGAAGTAATGTCAATTCTTGTTCATTTGTCAAAGCCAACTAGGTACTCTTAAGATCGTTTAATAGTCAAATAATGATATTGAATGCAAAGAATACAAAAAATTGAAATATATTTTTTTCGAAAACGGTGTAAAATAGCAAATTCAAACAGAGCTCTTTTTTTTTAATTACCTATAGTATTTGAATTTAATGTAAAGTTTCAAAAAAAACTGATATACAAAAAATTTAAACAAATTCACGTTGAACGCTTATGATGGCAATTAAAAACGCGGGTTTGTAGTAAAAATTTATCACTGCAAGATTATGCAATGTACCAAGTTTGAGTCAGCGTAATCTCCAAATGGCGCTAGAGCTTTAACTGGAGGAACTTTTGGATAAAGGTGAATTAGGTGTAATGGCGATATCACACCTAGTATCTGTAGTTTGCATTTGGTAGAAGAGTTCCTATTTTAACGACTTCTAGTACATACCCATGTTTTTTGAAAAACTCTGACAGATAGCCATGTTGATACCGGCTTTGGCAAATATTCTTATCGAGCACGCATCCCTTTCTGGGTCTCCCGAAGCAAAACCTTGATAAGCGTTGTCGAATATAACAAATAAGGACTTCTCTTTGCAAATTTCGGCTAATTGCTTCCATTGTTCCGGGCTGGGATCGAATCCTGTGGGATTATGAGCGGCAGAGTGGAATAGTATAATACTCTCGCAAGGCATTTCATTGATATCCTCTGTCATTCCTTCAAAATCGAGTGCTACTTTTTTGGCGTTGTAGTACCTGAAAATATAAAAAATGGAATGGGTCTCTGGGATCTCAAAAATATACACAGTGTCTCCTTGCTGGAACCACATGTCACAATGATAGCAGTAGAAGAGATCTGAGCAAAGTCGTTAGTCGATTATAGAATGGAAAGTATATAGAAAAAAGTATTACCTGTATGTCTTGACACATAACCCAGCTCTTTGTAGAAGACTAATGTGGTTTGCCCAAGTAGGTTTGGAAACGTATGCTATTTTATGTTTCGGGAAAAACGTACTCAAAAAAACGGCTGTTATGAATACAGCACCCGTTCCTGAAAGAGTTTGACACAGAGCGGCTCGACCATTTTTCAAAAATTCATTATCTTCTCCCATAGCGAAATTAAAGGTTAGCTTTGAAAAATTTAAATTTCCCAGTATACCTAGATACTCTTTGTTCATGTTCTTACATCTAATCTTCTCTTCGGCTTCTCGAACTGATTTTAAAACAAATGGTTTTCCATTATCATCTCTATAAAAACAAAATTTAAATTATATGTAGATTTTTAGAAAATTTTTGAACATTAGACATTTTTAAAAATATTTCTAGAATATTTTCAATATTTTTGATACCATCCAGGAATTTTAAACAATCCTGAATAATCAAGAGCCAACTGGAACATTCCAAAAATAAACATTTTAAGAACATTTTGGAACCTTTTTTAAAGATCTTCATTCATTCGTTTGGGTTGTGCTCAACAGCTCAGGCACTTGAACTGAATCTTTGTACCATTTCCCATGTTATGTACTTCCATTCCAGAAGCTTCGTGTCTTCTATAAAGGCCACTAGTTTGACTGGAGGAATTTTCAGTAGTTATGGTTGTATTAATTCCTCTCCAAAGTGCTTCCGTCTAAGTACTTGTGAGTTCTCGCAGAAGCAGAGTGTTTCATCATCAAGTTCATATTTTATGCACATAGGTTCACTAAATTTGCTCCTTTTGTTCAGATGTTCCCTCAGGGTGCAGTGTCCAGTCACCAGGTCGATAACTGTCTTCAAATGTCTCTTACCTAGTTTCAATAGCCTGGTTGAGAGTTCCTTGTCTACCTTGTTCAGTAAAGTCTTTGTATGGAGGAGCCCTCAGTAAATATTTTAATTTTTTGTCCAGTATATCCTCTTCTGATGTTTTCATCAATACAGTCTATAGTGGCAATCTTCTCTGCTTGAAACACAGTCGTATATCGACCAAGGCTAAAGAACATTGTCTTTCTAGGTCCTTTTATACCAGCCCCAGTGCCATGGTTTGTTTTAGAGCCATCGGTGAACCAGATGATTTCTCCAGAATTAATTGGGTGCATCACCTGTTGCCTAGATGTGATGATGATGTTCACTCACTCAGTGATTGTATATTCGGGTGCCATGCTATCAAAACTCATGAGAAATATGGGTTCATCTAATATTGTACCAGTTGTATTAGTGTGTCCTTCTTGAACATTGTTCGGGGACCATAACTCTCCCGATTTCAGCCAAAGAATTGCCATCATTGCTTCCGCCCTTATAAAAAGTTCCAAAGGAGGAAGTCCAATAAGGGCCGTCCCCGTGCTGTTCATTGCCCCGGTAATACCAAGAAGAGCTTTTCTCTGGATTGCAGTTAATATATTAACTTCAGAGGACACTTCTGTCCTCCTCCAACAGACTATGGTTCCATAGGTGATCGTTGGCCTCGAACCACCTCAGGTCGTATTCCCCAGGTTTTGCCCATAATTTTTCTGCATTGCCAGAAAAGCCTAGTCGCCCTGGTAGTAATTTTTTCCAGGTGTGCCTTCCAATTCAGTTTGGAATCAAGGGTCACTCCCAGATATTTAACTTCTTTGGATATTTCTAGTTTTTTTCCGAACATCAGTACTTTACCTTGCGGGAGAATTCCTCTATTCGTAAAAGCAACTAGTTTTTTTTTGGATTAACTAAAAGGTCCTCTTCAAGGTAACATTTCTCCACAATTCCTAGTGCTTTTTGTAATATATTCATAACTACCTCTGGGAATTTCCCATTGGTGACAATCACTATGTCGTAGGTTCCATAAAAGTGGTGAAAGGACATCCTTTAGTTGTCCTAACGGTGTATGTTTTATCATGAATATGTGCTGTTATTCTCCTATGCTCGAGCATGAATCCTATCTATCCATTTGCATGTGGTGCTGTTAATCCCCCCTTTTTTAAGGGATCTGTTTATTAATGACATCGATGTGTTGTCAAAAGCACCTTCGATGTCTAGAAATGCTGCAAGGGCTACTTCCTTATGATTCCGACTCCTTTTGATCTTGTTACGTCTTTGATAAATTTGGCACTTCTAGAACATTTTCTGCACCTTTTGATGTGATTGATGCTCATACTCCTGGGAAACTTCGACCAAATGAGAGTAAGATTGCACTAAGAGTTTTGACAGTTGTCCTAATGGGACATTGCTGTCTGATTGGGCATTTGAAGAACCTCAAAGTAGAGGAGCGAGATGAATGTAGGTTCTGTGGAATGGAAGAAGAAACCTCCAAGTACTTGCGGAATGCATAGCAATACAGAATTCTGGAGCACAACCCCTAGGAGACTGCTAGATAGGGACAAGAGGAACTACTAGTCTTTGAAACTTTCCTCAGGAACTGAGTAGAAGAGAGGGACCCAAAAGATTTTTTAGGTCTCAGTAAATGCCCAATATACAAACATACATGTTCATCACAAACAACATCCAGGGAGCTTCTAAATGCATGCGAAAAAATCCAGGAGGGGATGCCCGAATAATATTATGATGGGTCTTACCCATGACAAAACAAAACTCAGCTCGCCCCCTTCCGATATATTACCCATAAAGGGTAAAATAAATATGCATAACATTTATTTTTTCAAGAAGTGGAAGGAAAACTAATCATTTCATTCTTCTTGAAGGAGAAGGTTTTTTTGGATTATCCTCGGGAAATTCTGAATCTACCGCAAATATTAAAAATAGATGAGTAATATCGATTTTTTGCAAAATCAGTCAAAAACTCGTGGTTCCGTATAGTTCTCTGGACCCGTAGAGAAGATTTTTTGACGGCGTTAAGTGACTTTTGCTCGTCTCTTTAGATTCAGTATGAAACTTACTAATCAGACAAGAAGCACTTCTATTCCAAAAAAAAAAAATAAACACAAAGAAAACATTAGGAATCAATTATTTGGTTTAAAAAATTACCCCAAAAAAATGACAGAAAATTAACTTAGTAAGTAAATGCATTATTACCTGAAAGCACCGACTGTTAAATTAACTTTCTCTTTAGCTGTGTCTTTATTATACTTATCAAGAACACCGAAAACTGCGTCAGGGGGAGCCATCGGGACCTTGGCGAACCATGCAATGCTTCTGTATTTTATGTTAAGTAATTCGAACGGAACTGAACATTTTTTGGGAGCCAAACTTTTACAATTAAACATTTTAATTTAGTGTTGAAAATTATTATTCTGATCTATTACTTCGGTTAATTTAGAATTTAGAATTTTTTTTCGAATTATTATAATTTCACCATCATTTAATATAATGTCAAAGTGACAATTTCATTAGACGTAGTATAATTTGGCAAACTTATCTGAAAGGAATGCTGTGAAATAAGTATGTAGTGATAATAAACAGAAAATGAACTAACAATATAATGTACTCAATGATATTTGCAATGTCAATATTAATTTATTAATTATTTGCAAAAAGTAATGTTGATTGTACCTCCAGGACAATTATTAATATTTATTGAATTGGATGCAGATGGAATATGTATATCTCTACTAGATGCTGATGGAATCTCTGTAGATGTGTTTGTGATTTCGATACAATTTGTAGATGTTTGTGTCTTCGATAGAATTTGTTGATTGATTCGTATTTGTGGTGGAAGAAAGTATTCAGTTAGCAATTTCAATCTTGTTTTAACATCAGAAGGTCTGCGCCAGTATCAGCTAAAAGGGACGCGGAGGTGCGTCTAAAACAGTGGCCTGTATAATCTTCTGGATTTTGTAAATGTAGATATTTAGCAATATTACATGGTATCTTACTAAATGTATGAATTCCCACAACTTGAGTTGAACACTTGCCTTTATGATAGTTGAGAAAGAAATTTGAATGATTTGTGTGTGGAGGTCTCAATGCTAAGTATTTACGAAACAATTCGATGGGATTTATACCAAGACAAATTTTGTTTGTTACAGTAAAGATACGTTGTTTGCCAGTTTTGGTTTCTGGTACTGTTATAATTAAAACATCATTTTTATCTTGAATTTCAATTTTAATTTTCTTAATTCATCCCGTAATCGTAATCCACCTGCCACAGCTATTATTAGACAAATCTAAAAGACAACCACTCTTTGTATAAGATTAAAACTAATAAGTAATGATACATACTTTCCACATGAGATAATGTAACAATAATTCTATTATATTTTCTCTGGTTAGAGTTTTTGATTTTTTTGCAGTGTACGCTTTGTTTTGTTTCTTCAGGAAATTGAAGAGTTTTGGATATTTGTTGATGTGAACATCTTGTTTTATTGCGAGAGTACTTTTAATCATCGAGAATGTAGACCATAAAGTAGAACTTTTCCAGATTTTAGATTTTTCTGAAAAATAAGCGTGCACTACGTTTTCCGTTGGGTTTTTCGCCTTTTTCTGGTGACACCACTTCATAAAGAGCTCGTACTGTTTTTCATACCTTGCACGAGATTTATCCGGCAACGAATTAAGAACGGCCGCATTGGCTTTCTTCGGTGAGATCAGGTGGCGTGGATTCGAGTAACTCTTCATCGCTGATGTTTTCTTTTTCATCATCATTCATTGTTATTCATTAATTTAGAAAAAACTTCGGATAAAACAAATAATTTCAGAAAATTAAAAATTTAAGGTTATGCAAAATCATCGTAGTGAAACTGTCAACTGTCAACATTGAAGTGGCTAGAGTCACATTTAAGGAAGTTAAAGTTGTCTACTCCAGAGCGTCCCGAAAGTGTTTTGCAGTACGGAACTGTCACTTTCACTACATGGAACACTCAAAACGCAACTTTCGGTATGTAAATGAATACAGAACGTGCAACTTTCAGATAGCGTCGTCTAAAAAAAGTATTTTCTGTCCTCCGGCCGGAAAGCATCAACTTATATCATCAAAAATAGTTTACACACCTCGGCCAGAAAGTAAGAAAGCCTCAGATCACATGTTTGTAGAGTCCGTTTCAATAGAGAATGGGCCACCTACGTCACAGCAACATGCGCGGAAGTGACGTCATAACTGAAGCCATGTTTGAAATTTGACGTTGGACCTTCAAATAGTAGGCGTAACGATTTTAATGTTATAGGGTATAAGGGATATGAGAGTAAAATTTTAAATTAATTTGAATAAAATGTTTGAATATCTGGACAAGCAGCTACTTTGTTATATTAAACCAGCATCCACATTAAAATAGTGTGTGTAAGAGGTGTGGATGAATTTGGAAGAGGGAAATCTAGAACTAAATATAATATATTAGATTTTTTACAAAGTTAATGAGATTGAATATTTCTATAAAGTAGCTTAGTAATTAACATATAATTACAAAAAATGTGATAAGGATCTTCAATATGTAATGTGTTATAGTGCTGCTGCATTAAAACAAAAGTTCAAATGAATAGCCAAAGAACCCATAACAAAAACAAGAAATCGAAATGAGCAGATGATGATGATGATGATGATGAGCAGTAAAAATAGCAAAGATATTTATATGCATAATTCAGCAGTACACTTCAAGTGGTGAAAACATAATACTGTTTTAGTTTTTAAGTACATTTTAACACTAAAAAATGTGATAAGCTATGCTGTCAATTCTAATTATTTTTAATTTCTGCCGTTCATTGCAAATAATAATTACATGTAAATAAGTATTAGGAGCAATAAGTAGGATGAGAAAAATATTAAAACAAATATTATAATGAACATTTTAATTTAGTTTACCAGGTAACAAAATAAAAAAGCATAGAAAAAAGTGTCAGTTAGCCAGCAAAAAATTGTTCAATCGAGAACAGATGGAAAAGTTGACATTTCTATCATTACCTACTTAGGAAAACAAAATTCAAAAATACAGAACAATCGAAAATAGACATTTTGTACACAATATTCTTTTTTCAATGAGATTATAAAAATTAATCGAGAGGTACACTTCTTAACTTGTATTAGGTATATATTTAATACAAGGTGAATATACACAGATTCCCAAAATTCATTGGGAGATATACTTTTTACTTTGTATAGTTATTTTCTACTTTTCTTCATAATAAGCTGATAACCAAAATTCACATATATAGTATAATACATCGGTATCAATTGGATTATCCCATCGCCTTAATTGCCATCAGACTCACTGAATAATTCAATTCCACTTAAATCATAATTACCGCTACTATCTGAAATATCTTCATCAGATGAACCTGTATTTACAACAAACGCAAGGGAATCTTCAGCCTCATCAAATAAATGTTTTTTTATCCACATATCCTCATATTTTTTAACGTGTTGACAACTAGACCACCACGCATCAACTGAAACTTCGTCAAATTTTTGCCTGGCCAGACTTTCCACATCAGCTAATTTAAAAGAGGTGTTATGGGCTGCCACCCAGTTTTTTACCAATGCCCAAATTTTTTCTATCGGGTTGAACTGTGGATGGTATGGTGGCAACCGTAATACTTTGTGACCATGTTCTTCCAACAATTTATCCAATTTATAAGTTACTGCTATACCTAAGTGTAACCTAGAATTTTTTATTAGTTCATACAGGACTGGTTTTGTTTGAAATTTGCCATGTGCAATATTATTTGCCTCAAGCCACTGTATCATTTCAGCCTTAAGAGATGCTGAAGTAATACTTTTTTCCAGTCTAACATTATGATATGATGCATTATCAACTACCAAAACTGATTTTGGAGGCATATTAGGTAGAAGTTGCTCCCGTATCCACTTCATAAAATTATTATGATTCATATCATCGTGGTAGTCACCACTTCTAGAACCTGAAATAGAAAACATTGTTGATTTAAATTATAGTTCAACTAGGTTAGTAGCTTTTAAAATACCAGAATCAGATGCTATATAATATACAAGGTAAGTAACTTTTTTAAAAGTAGATTACAACCAATAACTAATCTAAAATTTCTTAGGCTCAAACCCATATGAAAATGTTAAAAAAGAATAAAATAAAAAAGCCATATTTTGAACAATCCTATATAAATATAAAAATATTCAAGGTATTACTAAGATATTCTATAGTCTGCAATGGTCTCATTTACATAATTTTTCCAAATATTGATGTTTTTTTTTATATTAAAATGATTCTGTAAAATGGAAAATTATAATTTAAAGTATATCATGAGCTGTAACTGTTAATTAGAATGTACCAAAGTTTCTTAATAATATATTATCAATACCCGAGGGATGGTTCGCATGAAATAATTGACACTTACCTGAATTAAAAATCAATAAGGCATTAGGAATGAATCCTTTTTCTCCACCTGCATGTACAATTACAAGTCTCTTGCCTTTTGAGATTGGTTTATTTAGACCTTTCTCTGTCTCATCATAACATCCTTTCGATTGCACATGAGAACTGTGAATATATTTCTCATCTGTATATATAATATTCCAGCCTTCTTTTCTAAACTTTATGATCTCAGTCAAAAAATTGAATCTTTTCACTCTAATGTCATGAGATTCTATTAGAACCTTTCTCTTATCTGGAGTGCTCCTCCATCTTAAAATAAAGTAATATATGTTTGTAATTATAAGGGCCTCCTCTGAGAAGATGTAAAAAAACAACTTGTAATTTCATCAAAATACATATACAAAAGTATTTAAGTGAACACAAACTGGATTATGATTAAGAACAGTTTACTTACATTTATATTTAAATTGATTAAATGTGTTAGTTTCAACATTTATTTTTATTGATAGATATCTAAATGCATGAAAATCATGCTAAATACTTTCCATTCTATTGTACATGCATTTATTTAGAGTTTGCCATAACAGCACAGGTTGTATCAGAAAATATCTGTTCTATATTACTATATTACAACTACTTACTTGAAACCCATACTTTTCAGTATACGCCATAAAGTAGTTCTGCTTTTGGTAAAGTCAGGGATGATGTTTAGTATTTTTTGTAGAATACCTATACCAAAATTACAATAAGTGAAAGTTATTTTCGATTCTATTATGAAAACTTACACTTCAGAGTGGGAGCTCTCTTTTCCACAATGTAAAAATCATAAATTAATTCTCTAATTCTTTCCAGTTCTCCATCTCTTAAACTATCTTGAACATGTTTTCTGCGTGGTCTTATCTTATGAGGTGTTCAAATAAATTAAAAACTCAAACGCAAACGAAGCTTAGAGGTTAGGTTCAAATATAAACATAGACCCTTTCAATTGTCAATTTATATCAGTGGCACTGATCATGGCGTACCGGAAGCGTAGCCATGGCAACGACGATTTTGCATTTCTGCGACTGGCGTCAACTATGACGCAAATGGGTCATTCTCTATTGAAACGAACTCTAAACTTCAGCTTCGCTTCGGCCGACAATTACATGTGATCTGAGTCATTTCTTACTTTACTGGCCTAGGTCTGTAATAAGTATACTATCCCAAACTAAAGGTTGTCAAAAGTACAAAATCATTCATTCCAAGTCCGAGTAACATCATTTGGAGATCCATTAGTTTTAATTATTTCTTGGTCGTATATTATTTTACTTTCTGGCCATGAACGTAGAACTTTGTAGAACGTAGAACTTTGATTGTACATAATTGTCTAAATAATACAACTTTGTGTTTATAATTTCCCATATTTGGTACTTCATAAGTCTCTCTTTAATAATGACATTTTTAGACACGGCCCTATCTAGTAATTTTGTTTTAGACAAACTAGAACATGGAATTAGTTCCACCAATCGTGAATGGTAAATTTATGATAATTGAACTGAGTTCCTCTAGGTTGAGTATAAATTTGGTTTTGGACCATTTTTCGCAGTTCATAGTTCATATTATCATTGGTAATTTTCAATTATTAGTTTGCTTAAACTTAAATTCAATTTCATGTATCGGAACCGTTCACGAATTGATTCTGCCCGTACATGCTTTCTTTCGCCGTACATTTTATGCACCTGTTGTCTACTTAGAATATTAGATTTTTAAAAATAGTAAGTTCAGCTAATAATTAATTTATGCATTACTTTATGGACTATCATTATACAACAAATTCATGCCCACGGTTGTATTGCCCACGGAGATAATACGTATAAATATAACACACAAATGAATTTTAAAATTCCGTTATTTCTGTAACTAGTTTATATATATTTTCTTTCGGTACCGAAACGTGACGTGAGACATACAACGATGAATAGATATGCTGATGATATTCTGTTTGCGGACATTAATTTTCGATGCTTTACAAATCTTCACAGATCTTTTACAGATTAACAATCTGTTAACGGTTGACAAGAGTTCGTCGTGCTTTTGTTGGTTGTTGGTTTTTTTTTCCAAACTAATTTGGTTCGTGTGAATATTTTGGAAGTTTTACGTTTGCTACAAAAATATTTGTTCGTAAAACTAAATCAGCGTATACAGAGCGATCTATGAGGAATTGTTTTGAATTTATTGTTGAATCGAACAGGTCGTATACAAAGCAATATTTATTTTAGTGAATATGAAAATTAAAGTTATTAACTCCTGCAAACGCTTGTTGTTTATTGGTTACAATCTCACGTAACTAGCTTCGTTATTAATGGAGATATGGTTATTCAATGTTGACTATATAGTTGTTTCGCCATCAGGAGAGAGTATTAAAATAATCGGAAACCAGTAAACCACGAGCGTACATTTATAGAATTATATTTATAATGATAGTCAATGAATATTTACTTTAGACCCCATGTCGCCGCCCATGTGGGCCAACTCTGCTGTAGTTTGCATACATAGATAATTAGGTTTTATTACTCTCTTCTGATGTCGATCGAACTATAGGCTTTTTCAAAATTTTGATAAAATCGAAATATCTCGAAAATACTTCATTTTTGGTATAGGACATTCTGCAGAAATTTGATCTAAAATTTAATGTAGAATATTTAAAATAAGAAAGTTGACGTTTACTTGTCAGCTTCGTAATTTCAGATTTTTAACAAAACTATCCGCCATTACTTTTATTCAAAACTTTTCGCGCCACACCCTGTAGTCACCTCCTTTCGTTAAAACAGCCGGTAATTGAAAAAAAGATACCTTATCTCTTGCATTGCACACTTATAAACACTACAAAACGATGGCATTTTATATAATTTTAAAAACATTACTAATTAAACTCTAACTATTATCCGTTGTTCACCAGTAAACAATGAAAACTAAATAGAATATGAGAAGGGCCCTCCAGAACAATATGGCCGACCTGTCTATCCAAACTAACCTAATCTAACCTATGCGCTGATTAAAAAAAATTACAAAATCCTCTAATGATCTAAAGCACTGAGTCACCTGGAACTTGTTTTACGTTTTCTCGGGAGCTATCCAGTAGAATTGTTCCAGACTAGAGCTGACTGCGCTAACAGCTCCTCCGACTTCTCATTTCGACTTCTTGTTTTTGAAACCACCCCTAGAGGTAAACCATCAAAAGAGAAAGATTTCTCTTCTTATGTTTTCCAGATTTCTGAATAATCCACTAATCCAATGAAATTTAAATTGAGGTGTTACGAAAAAGCGTTCGTGAGCTCGCACACCTATAGGTATGAAAAATTGTCAAAAATGGTCAAAAATTGTCAAAATTTTGAAAAAATGGTTAATATATAATTGCCAAAAATTTGGAAAAATGATCAAAAATGGTCAAAAACTGTCAACATTTCAAAAAATGGTTAATAATTGCCAAATATTTTCAAAAATTGTCAAAAATTGTCAAAAATTGTCAAAAATTGTCAAAAATTGTCAAAAATTGTCAAAAATTGTCAAAAATGGTCAATAATTGTAAAAATTTTTGAAAAATGTTTAAAATTTTTGAAAAATTGTCAAAAATGGTCAATAATTGTTAAAGACGGTCAATAATTATCAAAACCAATCAAAATTTGTCAAAAATGGTCCAAAAGGATCAATAATTGTTAAAATTTTGAAAAATGGTCAAAAATTGTCAAAATTTTGAAAAAATGGTCAATAATTGCCAAATATGTTAAAATTTTTGAAAAATTGTCAAAATTCGTCAATAATTGTCAAAGACGGTCAATAATTGTCAAAATTCGTCAAAAACTGTCAAAAATGGTCAATAATTGTTAAAATTTTTGAAAAATTATCAAAAATTTTTAAATATGGTCAAAAATTGTCAAGAATTTGTAAAAATCGTCAAAAACTGTCAACATTTTGAAAAAATGGTTAATAATTGCCATATGCTTCAAAAATTGTCAAAAATTTGGAAAAATGTTCAATAATTGTTAAAATTTATGGAAAATGGTCAAATTTTTAAAAAAATTTTCAAAAATGGTCAAAAATTGTCAAAATTTTGGAAAAACAATTATGAAAATCTGTCAAAAATGGTCAATAATTGTCAGAACCTGTCAAAAATGCTCAAAAATGGTCAATAATTGTTAAAATTTGGAAAAATAGTCTAAAATGGTCAAAATTTTCAAAAAATCGTCAAAAATGATCAATAATTGTCAAAACTGTCAAAATTGGTCAATAATTGTCAAAAATGGTCAATAATTATCAAAATTTGAAAAAATTGTCAAAATTTTGAAAAAATGGTCAATAATTGACAAATTTGTTAAAATTTTTGAAAAATTGTCAAAAATGGTCAATAATTGTCAAAGACGGTCAATAATTGTCAAAATTCGTCAAAAACTGTTAAAAATGGTCAATAATTGTTAAAATTATTGAAAAATTATCAAAATTTTTTAAATATGGTCAAAAATTGTCAAGAATTTGTAAAAATCGTCAAAAACTGTCAACATTTTGAAAAAATGGTTAATAATTGCTAAATATTTTCAAAAATTGTCAAAAATTTGGAAAAATGGTCAATAATTGTTAAAATTTATGGAAAATGGTCAAATTTTTCGAAAAATTGTCAAAGATGGTCAAAAATTGTCAAAATTTTGAAAAAATAATTATGAAAATCTGTCAAAAATGGTCAATAATTGTCAGAACCTGTCAAAAATGCTCAAAAATTGTCAAAAATTGGAAAAATAGTCTAAAATGGTCAAAATTTTTAAAAAATTGTCAAAACTGTCAAAATTGGTCAATAATTGTCAAAAATGGTCAATAATTATCAAAATTTGAAAAAATTGTCAGAAATTTTGAAAAAAAGGTCAATAATTGCCAAATTTGTTAAAATTTTTGAAAAATTGTCAAAAATGGTTAATAATTGTCAAAGACGGTCAATAATTGTCAAAATCCGTCAAAAACTGTCAAAAATGGTCAAAAATTTTCAAAATATTTGAAAAATGGTGAAAAATTCACGAAAAATGGTTATTCTATTGTGTATAAGAAGCAAACTTCGGTAGACGGTCCGACGACCGCTCACCTTTTTTCTACAGGTTAATAACTGACAGGAATAATTTATTTTATATTCTTATCTCTCAGATTACAGAAATTGTAGTAGTACTTTCAATATCTCCACCCCGGATAACTATAGACGCAATCAAAATATAATATCATTGTAACATGTAAAATAAGATTGAATAGCTACAACTACCAAGAGGATAATGTTAGTGGTGTAGATGTATTTAAAAGCTTCTATTAAACACGATAAAAAAATTCAGGGACATGGGTTCCGTTAACAATATATTTTTTTAAATGGATACAAGGAGCACAAAACTATTGATGAAAATTTTGACGTAACATAAAAATCACTCTAAAGGTGGAAATACTCTAATTAATTAACTTCTAATAAAACTTCAACAGGCATTATAATGAAAACGAAACGTTGTCATCCATTACCACAGAAATAAATCTTTTATTTCCAAAGGGAAAAATACGTTTCTTACTTAATCTACATTGTATCCCCTTTTTCATACTTTTCAAGCTTGCGAAGGGAGGACTTTCTAATAAAAATACACAAAACATTCGATATAGGGAAGTTTCTTCACTTTGTTTTGGTTAATTTTTTAGAGGTTGCATCGTTTTATATCAAATCATTGCGACGAAAGTACAACAGTGGCAATTTGGAAGTTATCAGGTTTGTTCAAACAAGAATCAGACACTGTCAGCAAGGATAAGAAAATAATTAGTTAAAGCCAACAACGAGTTGACTATTATCGACTATTATCTGACAGTTTTCGACAGTTTCTGTTGATGGAATAAAGCTATCCAGATCAAATTACAAAAATATTTGTGGTGAGAAATTTGGAGACGTTCGTTCTCACTCTCTAATGCATCGATTCTTCTTCTTATCACGCCCTCTCCTGCCGAAGGTTGGCGATCCAAATGGCAATTGTACCTCTTGAAATTGCAGCACGAAGGATTTTTGCAGACGAGCGGTCTAACCATCATCTCCTTAAATCTTTTAGCCATGAGTTCTGGCGTCTTCCTACTGATCTTTTCCCCTAAACTTTGCCCTCTATTATGAGGAGTAATATTTTGTATTTATCACCTCTCATCGTATGACCCAGGTATTGCATTTTTCTTTCCTTGATGGTGTTCAGTACTTCTTTTGTTTGTGCATGCATTAAAGTACTACATCGTTGGTGATCCTTTGTACCCATGAAATTCGCAGCATGCGTCTATACACATACTCTTTTCAATCTGTGAATTTAGTGTCCAGCTTTCACATCCATAGAGTAGGACAGAGAAGACGTAGCATCTGATCATTCGAGTTCTGAGTTCCAAACTAAGGTCCAGTCTTGTAAAAAATGATTTTATTCTCATGAAGATTTTTCTCGCTTGCTCAATCCTTGAAAGTATTTCCCTTTTCGTGTCGCACTGGATATTGATGCTCCCAGATATTTAATTGAAGTACTTGTTCGATTGTTTGTCCCTTGACACGCAGGTGTGCATTTATTGCAGTCTTAGAAAATACCAATAGTTTGGTCTTGGAGACATTGAGATGTAATCCAAACATCTCACTATAGTGAACTACGGAATCTATGATGCATCAATTATATCTTTGATATTTGTTAGTACAATATTTTCCTTTTCTTGAGAGTTATATTTCAGTTGATTGGTGCATAACGCACACGAGAACAATCAACTACCTCGGCCAGTCGCATTTGACACAACCTTCTTATACAGCGCTGCTGAAAAGTCTCACACCAAGGGATTAACGGATAAAGAAAAAATTATGAAATTCTAGGAAAATGAATGAGACTTTATTCTGCATATTTTAGAGCAAATGTCTAATGTTTTTGACGTCAGCATTTAGCGTGCGGCCGCCATCTTAAATTTTTTGAAATGGCAACCCAGGTCGAGTGACGTATCACAAAGTAGCTTATTTTTTTCTTTTTCCAAAAATAATAACAATGTATGACTTTACTCGGAAATTATAATGGAAATTTAACAAAAATATTAAAATTATCATTTTGAATAAAAATTTATAAACTAAACATTCATTTAAGCTGCGAATACACAATAAGTGCTCAAAATGCTGGCCATTTGTTTGTTGACAATGATACAATCTTTCTTCGAAGCTACGAATAGAATCGTTGATCATTTGTGGAGTAAATCCCTGCATTTCGAGACGTATGCTGTCATGTATTATATCTTGCCAAGTGCGGCAACCCTGCACACACTTCTTGTCAATACTGGACAGTTGGTGATATACTCTACACATGTTCATATCGTGCGGTACTCGCTGCAAAACTAATCTCTACAAATTAATTAAAACACACTAAATAATTATCTGCCCTTATTAGTTAACCTCGCTACTTACTAAACATTTCATATGCGATCCTTTAAATCGCTCAAGTTGGTCGTTCTGTTAACATCAGGTAGCCCCAGAGAAAAAAATCAAGTGGTGTCAAGTCGGGGGATCTTGCCGGCCACTCAATTGCACCTCTTAGACCAATCCATGACTGAGGGAAATTGTATTTAAATATTGCCTAACGTCTCTTTTATATTAGGAAATTATCGATTTATTTCAGGTTTAATTTCATTTTGGAGTAAATTAGGATATTTAGCACCGGTGAGCGTACCTTCAATAAAAAAAGAACGGATCAAATGGTTTTTCACTAAACATAGAACATCTAAAGTTTTATCTTCATTAGTTGCACTTTTCGGTCTTGGAATATCCTTTATACTACCAGTTTCATTAAATTTGTTTATTAATCTCGTCACTGTAGATCTACTTATAGGAGCACATTCAGGATTTAAATCGTTAAGAAGATGAGCTGCTTCGTCATGGGATCGTTTACTATCGCCATATCCAACTAACTAAAATATTTCCAATTATTAATGAAACAATCTGTATAACGAAATCGCGTAACCCTTTTAAAGTTTTCGAATAATAACGAGCCCTTCGATTAGGAAAAAATACGGAGCGAGATCAAAATCAATCTTGTTACTTGCAACCCTCCGCGTGACACTATTTCTGGCCCTCTTTTATGCAGCTTTTCAACCAGCTATTTCGGGAAAAAGACGAGAATGGGGATGACGGAAAAAGATCGCTTGCCATGAATTAGGCGTCTTCTCAACTACGTCGTCATATAAACAAACGTCTATATACAAATGGATATCATTTAATTTTTACCTTTTGAAAATTTTGCTTACAGTACAAACGAAGTGCGTTTAAATTTAGCACATTTTAGTTTATCTCTAATCTCTAATGTTTCAAAAGAGGGTATTCTTGGAAAGAAGTTAGGTATTGTAGGGGAAACAGGGCTAGTTATTTTATTTGGTCGTACTGTAAATATAGTTACAAAACTGTCAGTGGCTGTCAAATTCATGTCTTTGAACGATAAAATCATGGAGGCTATACAAGGAGATCGAACTCATACGGAGAAATTGACAAAACCTGTCCTCAAAATCGTCGATCTAAGCAGTTTGTTTTTTCACCGCGGCGTCGCGCACTGTACCTAAGATACCATTTTAAAACTGTCACGACAATAACCTTACTTTTTATATTTTACCAATTTGACAGTAAGTAAATAGTAAACATTACTTGTGAATTATAAAAACTAGAAAATTAAAATTGTTAAAAATTGATAATGTTGTTGAAATTTATTGCAATAGTGGTTGGTAGTGCAGATTATTTAAAAGGAAGACGTGAATTGAATTTAATTTAAGTAAACCAGAGTTTTTTCAGTTACCAAAAATAATAAGAAATATTCAAAGATAAAAATAAAGTAGGAAAGGAAATATTTATTATGATAGACTTAAATTATATACCTTACTTGTGAGAAGTCTAGAAAAAGCACAATTGCGCACAAAATACTTTACTTTTGCTGATGACATTGTTATGTTCTATACAAGTACAATTTAAGAGAACTGGAAGAAAAAAGGTAAACAAAGATTTGAAGAAAAACCAGAGATGGTTGATAAGGAATAAGCTGTAATACTAATTTGAAAATATTACTGGCATGTTATACAAAAAAATAGGAATTCAGTTGATGTTCAGATAATAATAGGAAATGAAAATATAAATAAGGTGAGAACATACATTGAAGCAAATATATTCATCAAATAGAATAAAATTTATGTTTGCCAATTATTGGTGCACTTTACCAATGAAGGGATTACTAAAACCATAAGATATTGAAACTAATCGGTAGGTTCTTACCAATCTTCAGCTACCTAATTCCAGTGTGGCACACTTGTAGTATAACATTCATAGATAAAACACAGAGGATTCAAAATAGTGTAGAGAATGCTTTGTGCAAGTTCAGTTACAGAACGTCCACAGTTATATATTTTGTGTACATACTTATGTATTTGACTAATTGTGTCTTTCCTCTGTGTTTGCTTCATTAGGAAATGAACTTTTGTAAATTGCAATTTTTGTATTTTTAAAATAAAGTACTTAAAAAAATTATTTTCATGTATGATACGGAATTATTTAAATATATTTTATATTGAAAATCTGTGCATGAACTAATGTCATGCACACATGTCACATTGATTGAAAATATATTGTATTTTTCATTGTTATTGAATAGATTGAAGATTATGCATTGAGTTTTAAGACTTTGGGCTTCATCCTACACATGTTAAACCATTTCAGTATTCTGTTATGAGTTTTTGTAGCTTATTTACTGTTATTTTGAGATTATTATGACTGATCAAAGCGATGTCATCTATATACTGCAATATGTATGCAAATTTAAATGTTCTGTTGCTAAATCATAGTTGTAACAAGATAGATAGATTGTAGAGCAAATAGGACAGTGAGGAACACTGGAGAAGTCCTTAAATGTTTTGAATAAAACTGTAATTTACTTTTACTTGTGGTGTTCTATCACTAAGGTAGTTTTCAAGATTAAAAGCAAGTATTTAGAACACATCATTTCATATAGTTTGTAGAATATACCACAGTTCCAAACACCATCAAACGCTTCAGTAATGCCTAGAAAAATATCAGCACTATGTTTTCATCATAGACTAGAGGTTTGTATATTTGATGTCAGGTTCAATAGTGTGCATAGTTGAGCATCTGGTATCAAGATATAGATGTATTTTCTGGCATCCTTCAGTTAAATTTTTCTGCAAGAGTACTCGTAATCCTATAAAGCCTATTGGTAAATTGAGCAGTAAATATGAAGTATTCTAATTACCTTATTTTAACTTATTACTCATAATACCTAAGCTGGATAAGTATAATAGGCAATAGGATAGGTAGGTATCAAGTTAGAGACAAAATACTGATTGTATCTTTGAACAATGTTTAATGATCGAAGGATTGTACACTTTATATTCAGGTAAAAGAAGTTACATAGTGTGTAGTAAATTACTTCTCGTGCAACTCTCTGTATATTCAATATTTTCATAATTTCTTCTTGTAAAGGCTTGACCAGTTCGGAAGTAATAATCTTTTCCTTCATTTCATGGAAAATAACCTAAAATATTAGATATTATTAATTCTGTAATTGTTTTATTATTTCTTATTAATAGGACCAAATTTGTGTGTTGCTTATGACTACTGGCTATTTATCTATACATACTTTCTATGTTTTCAAACTGTATTTCTTCTAGTTGCAATTCTCAATTATTCGAAGGCCATTTAATATAGTACATTTGAAGTGGCACATTTTCTCCAAGCATTTCAAGTGATTTTTCCTCTTTTTTCCTCCGTTTTTTCATATTTTTGTGTAGCTAATATTTTTTTACTATTTAGGAAGCCAGATTCTGAAAAACTTTATACATATTGTAAACATATTATCTCTTTAATCATCTTCAATTTATTTCTTATAATTGGGCAATCCAACTTGTGAACTTGGTTCTAGAATATACTTACTTGCACGAAGAGATGAGTCTTCTTTATTCTTCAAATTTCTCTTTTAAAGACATACTCATTCTAACTGTGCTGGACCTTTAAGAGTGTTCTAAAATTCCATACTGAAGAGAAGACATGATAGTAGATATTCATATTTTTTATCACCTAAAAACATAAATAAATTCAGCAGCACAGAGTGGAACTGATTATTTTACCACCAAACGATTACAATTTTCGATATTTGTGAAAACGAGAACAAAATACGGATTTCTTATTCACAATATTTTCCATTTCTGTGGCCTAACCTCACTTACCTCACACGTGAACAGCGAACTGTCAAAGAAGCTAGCAACCAATAAAACATCATGAACTCGAGTTTTATGATTGGCTGCCGTCAGATTTTTTGGTATCGCAACTTATGTGGTGCCCTCTATAATGACCAGAAATAGCCTCCATGGATAAAATAGTCGGATTCACACTTTATAGGCAACAGCTCTACCATTTGGTTCACCAATGCTTAGTGGCTGGAAGTGAGCGAAAGCGATGGTTTGCTAATCTCTAGCCTAGACAAGGGTAGTCATAGTCTCCCAGCTGCCAAGTAATGGTGCACATAGAAACATTGTTCAAAGATGAATCATGATTGAATTTCTTCACAAAAAGCTTTAACTGGTCAACGTAAGTGATTATATTTAATTTTTAGTGAAGAATAAAGCAAAACACATTATTATACATAAATTATTTATAATGTACAAAAAATCATATGGTTTATTTACGATAAAAAGACGATGACGTAGCAAAACAAAATTTTGTGATGTTACCAGCGTGTAGATTTTTTCTTTATTTAAAGGAAACTGGAAAAGTCAATGTGATAGTTCTTCTTTTTTATTCGCCTGTACTTCGTAAGGCATAATTCGAATGTGATTGTTTACAAATAAAAGGCTTGTATAATAGTCACAGCTTTATTTAATATGAGTATATATTTATGTGAAAAGTGTGAATAAAATACAAGAAACAGTAACCAATCATTCTATATCTCAATTAACATTTGATTATTTATTATTTTACACTACACTTGATGCAAATTGGAATAATAAAATATCAAGTAAAATTTTCTTAAATCATTAGAGTTCCATAACTGGAATGACCTGCCCGAAGGGCAATTTGGTAGGAATTTATTCCTTAAATCTTATGTATGTTGATAATGATAACAAAAATAACATGTGAATACACATTTTATTTAAAATAGATAAATGGACTGGCTGTGACTTCACAAGTATTCAATCAAACATTTTTGTGGTTCATATACTGATAGTGGTTTATTCCTACAAAAATGAAGAACATTTTATAGCATACATATGTTCATATTTTATAAATTATTTAGAAATTTTAAGGAAGTATTGTGAAAAGATATACCATGTTGTATTATATCAGATTTTTCAGTAGCTGTTGTTGGCATTTCATTTACCATCATACTATGATAACTTGCATTATACATAACTACTGCGGTAGGTTTTTGGGTCTTTTAATACGTTTAACTGCTGACTGTGGATTTGCCTAATTAATTAGTTACGAAAGTAACTATATTTCTTCAATATTGAAGGAACAATGAATTTAGGAGCACCAGAAAAACTTTTAAGACGATGATCGATGACAATATACCATAAATGACATACTAAACTTAACCTCAATTGTGTCAAAACTGCTGATTTTTTCCAATTGATTTGACGTCTTGTAGTTTTGAAAACCCGTAAGCTGTAAATTGCCCTGGCTGTTAAATATAAATTATATTTACGGCAGGTAAATTTATAATTATTGTAATAAGCAGGAAAGTAACTAAAAATGACGTCATCGTCTTTTTATCGTAAATAAACCATATATGGAAACGAATGATCCAATAAATAATATAAGTTGTCTTGATCATCTAAAAAATCTTCTTCTACTGAACTACCACCATCGGTTATTAGGAGAGGATCGATATCGGAAGCGTCTACAAGTTTTTTCAATTTTCCAGTCTTTCAAATTTTGTTTGTCGCAATGTTCCATGTAATGTTGCCAATGGTTTTTGGTGATTTCTTTGTGTTTCATTCCCAATAACAAAATTTGGATCCATTAGTTTTAATAATTTCTTGATTCTGTATCTGTATCTGTAGAGTGGGGAGGGTGAGTTTAGGCCCACAGCACTGAGACCACATGTGACCCATTGCAAACCCTCCCGAGGAGTTGTCCTCCTAGGTCATCGTCCATCCTGTCCTTTTCAGGAAGGTGGACAGGTCACTAGGAGACATCTCGTTTATATCGGCAGGTGTAGGACAAAACTCACTGAACACATACTCTCTTATTGACAATAACTCCGGGCACTCACATAAGACATGCCTGACAGTTTCATCTTCTTGTTCACACATTCTAAATAGAGGTGTGTCCACTAGCCCCATTTCCTTAGTTGACAGTGTTGTTGACAGTCCTACTGTTAAGCGTAGGTTTTTCCTGGTCACCGCCAAATAGTTCTTCGGCGCCAGCTTCCCAGGGTCGCCTAAGGTGATCCTGGCAAGACTGCATCTTTTGATTCCATCCCATCTCTTTAGGGATTGAGCATGGGTGTAACGCTTGGCCAATAACGCAACCTCTTTGACGTACAAGTCCAGAGGGGTCAGACCAGTAATTAATTCCATTGCCGCGGTTGGTGTTGTTCTCATGGCTCCTGTGATGTTTAAACAAGCCATTCGCTGTATTTGATATAATTTTTGAATGGCCGTTGCTTGTAAAACTTTCGGTCCCCATGCAATGGCTCGGTACGTTAACATAGGTCTTATGATTGCAGTTTAAATCCAGGTGACCACACGGGGTGAAAGACCCCATGTGCGTCCCACTGTCCTCCGAAATTGCTCATCAGCCACATATGCTCTTTTTGCTCTGCTTTGTAGGTGAGTGTTCCATGTTAGCTTCTTGTCGAGGGTAATACCAAGGTATTTCACCTCTTCAGAGAAGTTTAATTTGCTATTGAAGATTTCGGGGAGTTTTAAGCCCGATAATCCTCTTTTCCTGATGAAAAGGACCATCTCAGCGTTCTTGGGATTGATCGACCATGTTTCTATTAATTCGAGCCCATCCTGCGCTCTATCGCACAGTGTGTTCACAAATTTTCCGGTCTGCAAGATAACTATGTCATCTGCGTATGCGATTGTGTAGAATCCATTATTGTTGAGGTGATTAATCAGGGTATCCAAGACTATATTCCAAAGAAGGGATAATAAGACCCCTCCCTGAGGACATCCCCTCATGACCAGTCCTCTCACTATGATGTCTTCTAAATTGATACTTATTGCTCTACTAGAGAGCATTATAAGTATCCATTTTCCCACTACCAAGGGTACATTCCTGGCGTTAAGTTGCTGGGTATTTGTTGGGAAGGTTGTTTTATCAAACTCATCCTCAACATCTATGAATATACCCAGGGTGGATTCTTTATTGTCCAATGATCTTTCGATTCTGCCAACCACTTGGTGAAGGGCCGAATCAGTGGACCTTCCCGGGGTATATGCATGCTGTTTTGGATGAAGTGGGTTGTGAACTAGCACTTCATCTCTTATATATACCTCTCACATAGCGTCTCCATTGTTTTTAAAAAGAACGATGAGAGGTTAATAGGTCGGAATGCTTTTGGTCAGGCGTAGTCCATCCTTCCTGGTTTGGGTATAAATACCACTCGTACTTCTTTCCACTTTCTGGGAATATACCTCAGAGCTAAAGAGGCTCTGAAGTAGGGCTGGTCTCATACCGTCAGGAGCTGGTGACGTGAAAGGGGGGAAGCCCGACATGGCCCACCTTATCTTGTCCCCATCAATTACTGCACTAGCAAACTGCCAGTTGTATTGTGAGGGTGTTGTTGGTACTTCCGCCCAGTTCGTCGTTCCAGGAAAGACAGATCCTGGGAAGTGAGTTTCCATAAGAATCTCAGCGCTCTCTTGGAGGTTGGCGGCTTTGTCGTCATTTTCCATCGTCAGGATGCCGATACTCTTATGGTGGTCGTTTGAGAGTGCCTTCTGTATTTCTTGATTGTAGATTCTTTACTGCCTGACCAAACCATTTCAAACCGTTGTACTGGCAATACTATGACAATAAACAAAACTTTGTGACCCATTGATGTATTTTTCGAAAAAAGCGTTTGCTTTTATGTATGAACATCTTTCCTTCGTCGGTAATTCTTTTGACCATATTTATGTTTTGTGACAGGCTAGCAACTGTAATCTAGAGAGAATTTTTTGGAGTAATATGTTTTGTTTTCTTTGATTGCTGCAAACGATACAAAACAAACTATATCAATATTCAGATAAAATTTTCAAGACAGTTCAAAATTATTCTGTCAATTCCAGTTTTAATGTTAACCAATATTAATTTACGACGTGCCCAAATATAGTAACTTTTTGTTTCATATAGGTATAATAGAGAAAGAAAAAAAGATTTGCGATATTTCCCCGACTTTATACATTGTCTTTTTCGATAATGATTAATCATAAATAATATTTACTAATTCACACTTCCCCAACAGAATAGAAACACGTAAACCGTAAGATAGCATAAAACGACAATGACACTTGCGCAAATATCTAGAATGGGGTGTTAAACCGATATCCGGCTTTTGAAATTTTATTAAAGTAAGTATATTAGTACTACTTTGCAGAAATTAATTAAAAATTTTTTTAAACCGAATATTTTAGGAGAAAACTGGATATTAAGAATTCCTAAATGTTTGCAACTTTCACTACAGATACGTCACATACTTAAAGATGAAGTTAGCCACTTTCTGATTTTGTAACTGGCTAATAGCCATTCGAATTTGAAGTTTGAAGAACTGTCAACGGTGGCACTATTCTCGAATGTTCAGATTGCCCATAACCTGATTGTAGTGATTATTTTTTGACGTTTCTCGAAAACAATGGACATTTTCAATTTCAGTACCTAATTCATATACGTTCTAGCCAATTATAACATTATTATAGTGGGAATAATCTACTTACATTATTCCAGCGACAATACAATTCATTTGTGATATCAGACCCCTTTTTCTGCGATTTTAATTGGCTGAAATAGAGTAGTAAGAGCCTATCAAACTGATGATAGTTTTATCACCGCATGGTACTACGTCATTGTTTATTATTATGGACCTCTAATGAAAAAATGAGTAGGTACTGTCAGATTTGACATTCATCTGATTGCATTCATTATATTCTCTCCCCAAATATAACTCGTGCTAAGATTAATTATCAAAGATACTACTCGTTAGAGCCATCAGGATTGAACTCTTGCTGTGCACTCGTTCAATCTTCATCGGCTCTAACTCGGCATATCATCGATTATATAACTCATGTTCTAATGAACCAATACAATCCTAGAATTTCCCTTAGTTACGATAAGTGAATATACCCCTTGACGACGTGATATAATCGTTTTGGTGTTTCGCCTCCTGCCATATTGTGATCATTTCCATAGTAACGGGCAAGCTCAATGAAATGTCAGTTAATTCCACTACAAATTCCGAAAACAACAATACATCAAATATGTATTATAATAATTGTACCTTCAATATTAATATTAATCAATAAAAAAAATTAGAATATTATTCGTTATATAATCGTAATGAATACCAACTCGAGCATAGACAATATTTTTCGATTATTTACCTCTTCGCTCGACTTATTTCGCGAAACACCACTCGAGCTGCGCTCTCGTGATGTTTCGCCAAATACGTCTCGTGACTCGGTGAATAATCGAATATTGTCTATGCTCTTGTGGTATTATAACTGATAATAATCGTAACACTAGTTATATTACGCCCGAGAATTATTCAATGTACTTACATTGTTTTTATTGAATGATAACCACAAGACAACGTATTTTCTTGATCTGACGAGTCTGTCATAAATTTTCAAATAATTCGTAAAATGAATCCCAAACGTTTTAGCGATGAAATAAGTAGTAGTAGTAGTCATGTTCAAAACTTCAAGCATCCTAATTTGAATAACTCATTCTTTTATATTGAGTCGAGTGATTTTAATTTGTTGAAATGAAAATATAAAATATAAAAAGTGATTTTGAATGTAATGGTGAGTTTACACATGCATGGATTTAGTGGCGACAGTTTTTTTTGCACGCCAGTAAAGGTTTACACTATGTTGTGTTCAAAAACCAAAATAGATGGAACGCCTTTTTCATTTTTAAAGTATGTTTCACAGTGCGCACTATGTCGAGTGAAATGATTGGTCATCGACCTAATTTGGGTGCTTCTGCAAAACTTCTAGGAGAACTTGCAGTAGAGGATCCTGCAAGCTATAAAAACTATCTTCGAATGATAAAGCAACATTTTGATACTCTTTTTTAACCATAATAAACTAGATAAACTACAATCAGAATCAACAAAAATTAGACGCTCAACCGAAACGAAAATCATACTAAAACTGGCGAGCGGACGCTGACGTGCAATCATTTGTTTACACTTGCTAGTTTTGATTTTCGTATGAATTTTTCACGACAGGCGCCAGTGATTTCAGAAAGATGCAGACTTTTTTGGTCTATGCATGCAAAAATAAAAATTGTATGCAAGTCGATGTTTACACTGGCTAATTTGATTTAGTGGCGCGCCAGTTTTTATTGACGCCACTAAATCCATGAATGTGTAAACTCACCTTAACGTCAAAAAATAATCTATCGAATACTGATATCGATAAATTACTTGTTGCCATTTGTTGTCTCAAACATAGTAACAAGTTTTTTAAAATCTGTCAAATTGTTTTCAATTTATTCTCACTCTCTTTTGATATTACTACAGAAAAACATACTATGTTGTATGTTCAATGTATGTCAGCTAGAAAAATACACAAATTAAAACCCAGCTTAACACGTTGTACTACTACTAAATATAAAGAAAGTTATTCAAAAAGGATTTACATCTATATCTAATTCTTATAAAATATCCCTTTATGCAAATTCCGTTCGTCTCTTCTCCCATTTACACCGGTGTAACAACTTTGCGTTTCGAGTGTAGTTCAGTTTCGTATACTGCTTTTACTGAAACGCGAAAGGCGTGTGCCAATTGGCGTAAGTCGGTTAAATTTTTCTGGGGTAAATATAAATAACTGAGGTGATCATCCGATTAAAAATATACATACAAGCAACTCAATTACTTTCCACACACTTTATGGATATGGAGTGAAAATATTTTTAGGTAAAAATACTTTACGCCGACTGGACGGACGGTAAGTAAAGCAGGGGCGTGCATTCTCAGTGTTTATTAAAAAAACTATGTTCTTTAGACATCGATTATTGGCTAAGATTTGCTAAGATGATATTTTGTGTTTTTTTGTACTGAGATATTTAACCAGAGAAAAATTATTTGATTATTATCTTATATTCTTTTTCCATCGGTTTTTATTAGGTATGTTTTTGTATTAAGTTTTTTAGATAATATATGCTTTATAGAAGATTTAAAATTGATGAATTATAATTAATTTCACTTGCGAAAGGTTTTTTTATATCATTTTCCTATTATCATTCCTCATAGTATATATACAATATTCGCAGCTGGACGATTTAACACAATCATTAAAGTGCAAAATCGTTCAACTGCAAATATTGTACAATATTACGCGTATCCTTAAAGTTAAATTCAAAAAACCGACATAAATTAGTTAAATCAGTGGAATTAATTAAAAACAGTTAGTTTCATTTAAAATAGTAATATTAGGAAGTGGGACACAGAGTTTATCTTTAAACTTGAATATAACTATATTTTAAAAATCGTTACGAGTACTTAACCTTGATCTGCCCTGTGAGAGAACTAAACCAAAGATTACAAAAAATTTGTAATCTTTGACTAAACTAAGACTTAGTAACTAAAAATATTTTTTTTCGACAACCGCCTGGAAAGTACCCACCTCCCAGGCGCTTTTTCTGTGAGAAAGTAGCACTTTTCCGGCCTTGTCCGGGAAGAATTACATCGTTGTTGTCATTCAAACAAATTGAATCTCCATAATATTAGCAATTGTTCGAATTTCAATATAAATATCAATATAAACAAGAATTAGAATGTTCCTAATTTTGCTCTAAAAATAAATATTACAAAGAAAAGTGTTATATTGATTTGTTATACCACACGGTTGCCGAAAAAAAAAATGGATATTTCCAGGACTCGCTTACGTCTTGTCCTGGAATCTTGTCTACTCGTCCAAAAAAACAGTATTTTCCGGACTTGTTACGTAATATACTATAAAGGACAATTAAGAATACATAATATCCACACAAAGGTTGTTTACAAAACTGTCTTCGAAAGACGATATTTTACCTTAGCACATGTTTATATTTTACCCATAGCTAAGAGCACTTGAAGCCATAAACCTTTATATTTCACTCTTTTTACGGTGACAAGTATTCTTAAGGTATCTATGGTATAGTACCCGTTTTTGTACACAATTAAACAATCAATTTATTTGTTTCACAGGTAAGTACTGTCAACAATAAATATATATTTAAGACCGATTAACAAATAGTTAGTCTATATGTTACCGTGACAAAGATAGTTAGTTATATTATTAACGAGTTTTATTATAATTTGATCCTCTTTGAATCATACACATGTCTATAAGCTGAATATTCGGAACATTGAAAAAGCGAAATCATCGGGACTCGAACCCGGGACCCCTCAGTTAGAAAGCCCTTGCGTAACCCTCTGCGCTACGGACGGTTCCTACCCATCAATGTTCTGTTCGGTATTATGAGCTACCATTGACCGCGACTGCCTCTTACACAAGTATCCATTACTTTCTAGGTCGTCCACTTTTTTTCTAACCTCCTTCACCTACAAGAGGAATCTTCTTCACACCTTTCGTCATCCATCCTACCCACATGGCCTCCTCACCATCGAAGCCGTTGTGTCTGAATTTTACTAGTAAAGCATGGTGTCTTATACATGTCTTGGATTTGTTTGTTTGTTCCTCTCCTCCACTACCCCGCATCTTTAATACCTCTGTAAATTTTTCTTTAAATTTTCCGTTCCCACCTGTCCAGTTCACTTCAATTATTTTTATTTAATATCCAAGCTCACCTTTCGTATAACAGACTGATCTTCGTTTTCCTTGTTGATAATTTAGATTTCATCCCAATGCTCTGCTGGCTTTCATTATCCTTTTGTCTGTTTCCCCAGTTATTCAAAATGAATGAATTTTTGGGAAGAATAGTCTTTAGCATTGTTTATTATATCCATTTTCGTTTTTTTGCCGGCACCCACCCATATCTAGATATTTAGGTTTTTCTTCATTTATATATGAACTCTTAGATATGGATATAAACAGTTATTTGGTATTTTCACACAGTTTTTGCACCAAAAAGCAGATGTAGGCTTTCAAAAGTTTACATACCTACAGATATTTTGAATTTAGCATTGTCCTGAAAGTGGGATCTACAATTAGCAATATCCTATGTATAAAAAAGGTACCTGAGAAACCCTACAACATGTGCAGGAAGTTTCCATAGGTGCATAAGAATAGCTAGGTCAAGAGATAGTTCAAAATTGTATTGCAAGCCTACCCTAATCCCGTGTAGAAGTTTGGCGAGTTAGAAAACCTCTTTTTTGTAATGATGTTGATTGTGGTAGACCAATGATATTGTGTGATCAAGCAAATGATAAAATGATTCTAATTTTATTGTTTAAGTTTATGGTAAAAGTCTAGTTTAGTGAACCAACGCGGATTTTGATGAAATATTTTTTTTAAAATTAATTTAAGGTCGCTGAACACGAAAATGAAAAAAGAAATCGGCGCTCTCTTACCAAAAACGAGTTATTAACTTTTGAAGATGAGTTCAGATCAGCACTGCACTGGTTTTATTGTCATATTATAACTGCTTTTAAATGATGCATTATAACTTCTACACAATGGTGAATACACTATAATTGCTTTTTACGATATTCCTCTCACACACAGATTTAAAAAACACTGATATTGATATCCATTTCTTGTACATTCTTTTTTTAATTCCACAATTATTATATCTTTTGACGTTTCCATGTAATATGACTCATAGATTAACATAGGTTTTGGTCTGTTTCCTCTTAGTCGTAAAACTTGTACGTAATAGCATATTCAGCCATTAGATATTTAGCCACTTGAATTAGTTGCTGAATATTTTCGATTTCATGATCGTGACATAGAAGATATAAACAAGATGAACATCATGAACATACACCCATTTTTCCGATAGCTGGCGCTGTATTTGGCTCAACTTTCGTTTAACTGAAATCAGTTATGGAAAAATTGAATGAACAGCTATCAACATACTGTGCAAAAGGCACGCCGGATCGACGTTTCGCGAATTGCGAAAAGTCGATCCGGCGCGCTCGCTTCGCTCGCGATAATCAATCTACTTCATTATTTCAAACGGAAATCCAATCTAATAAATGTATCAAGCTGATTAGAAGCAATTGCGATTTCACTTTGATCTGTGTTAGTTGGTCGGGAACCGATATTAGTAGAATTTTCAAATTTTCTAAAAAGGGGAAACAGCTTCTGGTAACCAAAGTCTTATAATATTAGCAGTATGTTCAAAATTTTATTTGGAATTACACCTGCGGCAATCATTTTCTTTGTCAGCAGTGTTTATAGAGGCCGAACAGCTG
Source organism: Lochmaea crataegi (assembly GCA_947563755.1). Lineage (NCBI taxonomy): Eukaryota > Metazoa > Arthropoda > Insecta > Coleoptera > Chrysomelidae > Lochmaea > Lochmaea crataegi. The sequence goes on along the minus strand of OX387423.1, from coordinate 60,690,002 downwards.
AGGAGGTAATTCTTTTTAAAGAATTAGTGTGCTATTCAGAGAAAAAAATTGTTCAAAATCCTCTATGATCAAATTGAATGGTTCATTATCCTCCATGTAAATGATAACTATCAACCAAACTTATCTCAAAACTAACCATCTTTCTAAAATCATCATCTCTCAAAATTTGAAAAAAAAAATGTTCCAACTGTAATACAGCGCCAGCTATCGGAAAAATAGGTGTATGTTCATGATGTTCATCTTGTTTATATCTTCTATGTCACGATATGGTCACGATCATAAAATCGAAAATATTCAGCAACTGATTCAAGGGGCTAAATATCTAATGGCTGAATATGCTATTAGGTACAAGTTGTACGACTAAGAGGAAACAGACCAAAACTTATGTCAGTCATATTACATGGAAACGTCAAAAGATAAAATAATTGTAGAATTAAAAAAAGCATTCACTAGAAATGAATATCAATATCAGTGTTTTTTAAATGTGTGTGTGAGAGGAATATCGTAAAAAGCAATTATAGTGTATTTAACATTGTGTAGAAGTTCATGCATCATTTTAAAGCGGTTATAATATGACAATAAAACCAGTGCAGTGCTGATCTGAACTCATCTTCAAAAATTCATAACTCGTTTTTGGTAAGAGAGCGCCGGTTTCTTTTTCAATTTTCGTGTTCAGCGACCTCGAATTAATTTTAAAAAAATATTCCATCAAAATCCGCGTTGGTTCACTAAACTAGATTTTTTCCTTTTAATACAAAGAGATATAGTAATGAAACTAAACTAACTAAGAATGTATATGTGTTTTTATGTAGGCACCAGCTTATCCAAAAGTTGGTACGAAATTCACATATGCAACTTAAAAGTTTCATAAAACTAACCTTTTAATTGTTTATTATTATTATTAAGACACAAGACAATCTTTAAAGCCAAATAAAATCACCTTTCTCCAAAATAAACACTCTTGTGTATACCAAAAGTCCAAAACCATATTTTTGTTTTCCCTTGGACGCCATATTGAATTTGACAGGTCACTGGATTGCCCAATTCTTACAAGCTGCAAATTATTTTAGGTTAACTCGAAACTCGGCGTATTTAAGTCTCTCTACAACATCTTTTCCTACGCTAGCGCCGTCTTCTCACCGCTGGACACTTTTTCAACTTTGCTCCTATACAAGTCTTTTTCCCTTGTATCCATGAATATAATACAACCTATATTTCTGCCTTCGCTTCTTTTTTCACTAGTAATCACAATTTTGAAAAAGATGACTACGGAATTGTGGCCCTATGTCAACCCTTATCTAGCTAACTTCTTTTTTATGTAGTATGTGTCATGGTGATATGAAATGCTCACTTGGTAACAGTTATCCACAATGCCAAACTATCCTTATATCCTTATCCATATTGTAGGATCTGTGGAAAATCTTAGGGCTTCGGCCAAATCTATTGAATATGTGATGATTGTTAGACCAATGATCTCATGAAACTATTGTGGTCAAAAGCTTTACATCTAATGGCCTAAACAGAGCTCTATGGTATACAGAGACAATTACACCGCTAGGAGCATAGAAATCCTTCTGAACTTACCTCGACTTTATTGCTGGTTCAATTTGCTGTAAATCGGTCGGTGGTCTAAGTATGATATTAAACTGACCATACTCGCACTTGACTGACTTGTACTGTATATTGTTTTTAAATACATTTTTGTTAATGTATTGAACAATGTTAATGTATGCAGAAAATACAATTGTCAGAAAATATTTTGTAGAGATATGAAGATAAACAATAGTATATTGTGCAACTAGTGGGGAAATTTCAACTTTACGAGTGTGGAAGTTTGTGGCTCGAGCCCAAACGGCGAGTGCCGCAAACACACGAGTGAGAAAAGTACTTTCCCCACATGTTGTACACTATACTTTTTCTACAAATGCACAAATTTAAAGAATAAAAGTAAAGTAACTTAATATTTATTTTTATGGTTAGTAAAATAAAAAGAAAAGGTGAGCGGTCGTCGGACCGCCGATAGAAGCTCGCTTCTTATGCACAATAGAATGACCATTTTTGACCATTTTTCAAATATTTTGACAATTATGGACGATTTTTTCAAAATTTTTGACAATTTTTAACAATTATTGACCATTTTTGACAATTATAGACCAATTTTGACAGTTTTGACAATTATTGATCATTTTTGACAATTTTTCAAAAATTTTGACCATTTCAGACCATTTTTCCAAATTTTAACAATTATTGACCATTTTTGACAATTTTTGACCATTTTTGACAGGTTCTGACAATTATTGACCATTATTGACAATTTTTCAAAAAGTTTGACAATTTTTTACAATTATTGGCCATTTTTGACAGTTTTTTATAATTATTGACAATTTTTCAAAAAGTTTGACAATTTTTTACAATTATTGGGCATTTTTGACAGTTTTTTATAATTATTGACCATTTTTTCAAAATTTTGACAATTTTTCGAAAATTTTGACAATTATTGACCAGTTTTGACAATTATGGATCATTTTTGACAATTTTTCAAAAATTTTAACAATTATTGACCATTTTTGAAAATTTTTCAAAAATTTTGACAATTTTTAACAATTAATGACCATTTTGACAGTTTTTTATAATTACTATTTTTTCAAAATTTTGACAATTTTTGACCATTTTTGAAAATTTTTCGAAAATTTTGATAATTTTTGACAATTGACCATTTTTTCAAAATGTTTGATCATATTTTCAAATTTTAACAATTATTGACCATTTTTTCAAAATTTTTGACCATATTTTCAAATTTTAACAATTATTGACCATTTTTGACCATTTATCCAAATTTTAACAATTACTGACCATTTTTGCCAATTTTTGAGCATTTTTGACAGGTTCTGACAATTATTGACCATTTCTGACATTTTTTTATAATTATTGACAATTTTATCAAAATTTTAACAATTTTCGACCATTTTTCAGAATTTTAACAATTATTGACCATTTTTGACAGTTTCAGACAATTATTGACCATTTTTGACAACTTTCAAAAATTTTGACAGTATTTGATCATTTTTCAAAATTTTAACAATTATTGACTATTTTTGACCATTTTTTAAAATATTTGACAATTTTTGACAGATTCTGACAATTATTGACCATTTTTGACAATTTTTGACCATTTTTGACAGGTTCTGACAATTATTGACCATTATTGACAATTTTTCAAAAAGTTTGACAATTTTTTACAATTATTGGCCATTTTTGACAGTTTTTTATAATTATTGACCATTTTTTGAAAATTTTGACAATTATTGACCAGTTTTGACAATTATGGATCATTTTTGACAATTTTTCAAAAATTTTGACCATTTTAGACCATTTTTCCAAATTTTAATAATTATTGACCATTTTTGACAGTTTTCAAAAATTTTGACATTTTTTAACAATTAATGACCATTTTGACAGTTTTTTATAATTATTGACCATTTTTTCAAAATTTTGGCAATTTTTGACCATTTTTAAAAATTTTTTCGAAAATTTTGATAATTTTGACAATTGACCATTTTTTCAAAATTTTTGATCATATTTTCAAATTTTAACAATTATTGACCATTTTTTCAAAATTTTTGACCATATTTTCAAATTTTAACAATTATTGACCATTTTTGACCATTTATCCAAATTTTAACAATTACTGACCATTTTTGCCAATTTTTGAGCATTTTTGACAGGTTCTGACAATTATTGACCATTTCTGACCTTTTTTTTATAATTATTGACAATTTTTTCAAAATTTTAACAATTTTCGACCATTTTTCAGAATTTTAACAATTATTGACCATTTTTGATAACTTTCAAAAATTTTGACAGTTTTTGATTATTTTTCAAAATTTTAACAATTATTGACTATTTTTGACCATTTTTTAAAATATTTGACAATTTTTGACAGATTCTGACAATTATTGACCATTTTTGACAATTTTTCCAAATCTTTGACAATTTTTAACAATTATTGACCATTTTTGACAGTCAGTCTTTTATGCCTATTGACTATTTTTTCAAAATTTTGACAGTTTTTCACCATTTTTGGCAATAATTACCCATTTTTCCAAATTTTTGACAATTTTTTACCATATTTCAAAATTTTTGACAATTTTTTTTAAATTTTTAACATATTTTCTAATATAATCTGACAGTTTTGTGACAACTAAGTAGGTAATTAAAGATGACAGTAGCCTACTAAGTTTTTGTCGATTTTATTTGATTCTCCATATAAATGTATGTGGCGTGGGCAAATTGCCGTGAGAAATATTATTTCTCACATTATGAGCAATATTTGGTTTTGAAATCAAGTAAGGTGTGAGAAATACCTCACTTTTCATAGCAGTTTTAGAAAAAATATAATAAATTGCAACATATCAATTTTTTCTTTAATATTTTCAATTTATAATAATTTTTTTCGTATTAAAGTACATAAATGAGGTGGAGGGGACACGACGAGGATCACATTAGACCAGCTAACGATGTCATTATAATAACAATAGAGTTTTCTAAGAAATGTCCATTTTCAAAAATAGAAATGAAATTCCGTCGTTTTATGGAACTTGACATTGAAAATGTATATTTTATTACCCTTGCTTCAAAGTATATAAACTATCTGCGATTTTTTACTTCAATTTAAATTTTTTAGTGTTTTAAAGAAAAAAAAATCCTGGTCGTGTGGCCGTTTCATTTTTTTGCTAAAGTTCGTTTTCAATCGAAAAAAAAAATTTTTTCATTGGACTACTTACATAAATGAAATAATCGGTCGTGTCATGCGGCTCATTATTAAATTATATCTTGTTTCATGCATTTACTCGTTGTTAATTACGAATTTGTTGTCGACACACACGAAGGTCATTTAAAGGAGATAAATCGAAACTTGTTTTTTGTAATGTAACTAAATAGGTATGCGTTTGTTTAAATAATAACACAAACAATTTACCGAAAAAAAAAGGAATCAACTGGTACGAATTAAAATAAAGTACTGCACGCATTTTTGGAAAAATTGAAGTAACGGGCAAAAACAATTTTTAGATTTTAAAATAATACAAACTGTATCTCAGATCAGAATAGAGAGATATTTTAATCAAGTGTTTTGGTTCAAATCTGTATATATTAGGCTCAGGATTTTCTTTGTAAACTATATGCACTGGTTAATATTTAAAAAACGTTTTTTAATTAATTTCTTACAAAATATAATCGGGGGAATAGAGCTAGTATTTTCTTCTGATCATACTGTACAAAACGTACGTGCTTTATTATTTCGATTGTAATGGATGTAAGACATGGCAGGATCGCCATGTAATGGATGCGTCTCCAATGGATACGTTGGTAGACTAGGGGTGTGGAAAGGCCTCTGAATCGGTGGTGTTGCGGGTCACTTGGAGGATCAACTCCAGGGAATGAAACAACTACTTCTAGCACTGAGATATGTTTGATTTATTTACTATAATTCATTACACTATACTGATATACATAAGTACCTAGCCGTATAGCATACTTATATTTAATGGTTAAAGATTACTGATCTCTGAACATTCGACTATATAGAATGTTCTTCATGACTTATTCTAAATCAACCTCTCCTATAGTAAATATTGCATATGCATGCATGCATTCATGCACATTTATATAACCAGTCAAGTTCAAATAAAATAAATAAACATATTACTGTTTTGTCTTACTTCACGCTTGAACTTGACTTTCTATTCAATAACCTTCTTAATTTATATTTATATAATAATGATTTGTTCGAACGTTTTGTTGAAATAAGATCAAGGGAATTTAATTCTTATTTTAAATATTTATTATTATATTATTATATTGGGCCAAAAGGCATCACACGATTTTAAACTGTCAATAGTTGTCAAATTTATCATTGAAGGATCAAATACTCAGAATCTAAACTTTATGGACAACAGCCATTGTGCATGTGTTATTGCATAACACTGCATTCAGCAGACATCTGACAATTTTTATAATATTCAATTCATAGAATATTAATTTTATGCGATATATACCCATCACATTATGGTCAATATATTACAAATTCGAAAAAAAGTTTCAGTTATATCGTGGTTTCGTAAAACCACACAATGATTTTTTCTTACTACCTCGGTCAAAAGTACGAAAACAATAAACCAATATTAGCATTAGCTATTTGTAAACAAATTTTGAAGTTATATGAGCGATAGTACATCCATTATCGGAGTACTTCTTGGTGGTGCGATGGGTAAGCGCGTGCCTTCCACAGTAAGGGTTGTCGGTTCAAGTCCTACTGAGATTACTGTAGGTTTTATTAAATTTTGATGATTTAACATCAATTATCATAGTTTTGCAGAATAATATAATTAAAGAGATATGTAAGTCAAAAGCCAGAAGGTAGGAACTATTTTGGAGGTTATTCATATACAAATGTCACAATATAACAAAAAAAACGTGTGTGTGCATGGTCTCCTGGTATATACAAGAGTGTTTATTTTGGATAAAGGTGATTCTATTTGGCTCTCCATGTGTTTTTGTTTCTTGCTTTGGTTCGTGCTTCCGCTAAAGTTATACCTTTGCTTTTCAAAACTTTTTCTATGTTATAGTCCCATGTTTTCCTTGGTCTTTCCCTGGTTCTACTTTCACGTCTTTTTGCCTCCCATATCTGCTTTACTGGCATGTTATTGCTTATTCTAGTTAAGTATCCAAACCATTTTAATTGTCGATCTTGTATTATCTGGATTACTGGTAGTGCATTAAGGTTTTCTCTTATTGTTGAATTTCGTATTCTGTCTCTCCTTGTAATTCCTGCGACCTTCCGTAAGTATTTCATCTCCATACTCTGTGATTTGCTTTCCATCCTCTTCGTCAGTACCCATCTTTCGCATCCAAAAGTTAATATAGGCAGAAATATAGTTCTATACACAGTCATTTTCGTTTTAACAGAGATTTCTTTCTTTACAATGAACGAGTTTTTAAGACTATGGTACACCTTTGATGCATTTTCTTTTCTTGTATTTATTTCTATGTCATGGTTCCCTTTATTATTGATGTTTACTCCTAGGTATTTAAAATTTTCTACATGTTCTAGTTGTTTTCCGTTAAGAGTTATTTTCTTTTCCTGTCACCATTACTTATGTCTTCCCTCCGTTTATTTTTAGGTTTTTATTCTCCAGCTTCGCATTCCAAATGTCCAAGTTCCTTTGTAGATCCTGTTCGTTTTTTGCGAATATTGCAAGGTCATCTGCAAAGGCGCATTCACGTAGATAAACGGGATGTAGATATCTGTGTCCAATATACAATTTTTTAGTATGTTCTCTTGTGTCTTTCATCACATCATCTAATATTAAGTTTAATAACAATGGGCTTAATACTCCTTGTCTTAGACTACTATCAACTTTAAATTCCTTTGACACCATGTTGTCTGTTCTTACATATATTGTATTGTCGTCATGTAGGCACATTATTGCATTCACTAATTGTTCATCTAAGTTTCTCTTATTTAATGCTTCTTCAATCATATTTTTTGGCACTCTGTCAAACGCCTTTTCTAAATCAACGAATCCCTGGTATATTTCCAAATTTCTTTCCATTGCTTTCTGTGTCACTTGTTTAATCGTAAAAATATGGTCACCCTTTCCTAAATCCGCTTTGTGATTGTTCTAAAAATTTTTCGGTTTGCACTGTAAGTTTATTTTCTAATATCCGTTCGTAGGCTTTGGAGGGAATACTTAACAGTGTAATACCTCTGTAGTTTGAACAATCTCTTTTGTCGCTCTTTTTGTGTATAGGAGCTATTATACCGGTCTTCTCGTCTTGTGTCACAACTCCTTCTTTCCATACTTGATTATAAATTTGTGTTAAAACCTCCAATCCTTTCTCCTCCATGTTCTTCATCATTTCAGTTGTGATTTGATCGTGACCTGCTGATTTGCCTTTTTTCAACCCCTTTATGACTACTAAGACTTCCTTATTTGATATTTCTCCTTCTTCTTGTTCATATTGACCTTGTTTTTCTAATTCTTCTTCATTTTGAATCTGCAGATTTAACAATTCGTGGAAATATTGCCTCCATTATTTCATTTTCCTCCGTCAGAATATTGCTTTCTTTATCCATTATTTGCTCAATACTTGTCTGTTTCCCTCCCGTTCTTGCGTTTTTTAAAACTCTGTAAAACAACTTTTGGTTTGTGAGATCTTCCATTTTTGTTCCAAATTGCTCCCATGATTGTCTCTTTGCCTCCGTTATTATATCTTCCACTTTTTTTCTTTGTTCCTTGTAGATATTATACGATCCTTATGTAATTTTCTTTAAATATTGCTTCCATTTTAGTTTTTTCTCTCCAACTTCTCTTCTAACCTCTTCTGTCCACCATGAAGTCCGTTTCGTGTGTCTATTTCTGCAGATTTTTATCACTCCACATATATCCTTTGCAGCTTGAATTAGTGCGTTTTTATACCAATTCCAAACGTGTTCTATATTATTTCTCTGATCGTTTTCTGTTTCATGGAGTATTTTGTTTACTTCAACTTTGTAATTGCTACTTCTTTATTGGCTAGCCTATATGTTTTTATCGCTTCTGCGTTTTACCTTTGGATGCTGGGAATTGTCCTCTGTTGTTGTTTGTGTTGTTTTGGACTAACATCTTCGCTTTTATTTCTACAAGGTAGTGGTCGCTGCCTATTTGTGGTCCCCTTTTAGTCCATTATTTCTCCTCCGTATCTCCTGTCAATCACCTCATAGTCTATAATTGATTTTTCATTTATGCTTTTTACTTCTCTAGTGAACTTATGGATATCTTTGTGTTTGAAAAATCCATTCATAACTAGCATGTTATTCTGAATTCAGAAATCAATTTCTCACATTTTCGCCGAATTTTCCTTGCTTTTTCATCCTGTACCCCGACTCTTCCATTGAGATCTCCTAGTATCAGTCTTTTTCCCCTCAAGTCTTCAACTACTTGTGTTACTTCTCTCCAGAATTCATCCTTCTTGTTCGCTACTTCGTCTTCATTTGGGCCATATAATATTAAAATATTTAGTTTTTCTTCTTTTTCCATTTTTGATTCTACGTACAATATTCTGTGGGATATGTACTCCCATTTGTTCACATATTTCGTGCATCTGCTATTTATTATACATCCCACACCACCTTTAGCTCTATCTTCCTCCTTTACTCCACTTAATATCATGAGATGCCCATTTTTTAATTCCTCCGTATGTTTTCCCTTTCTTTTTGTTTTCGTTATCGATAGAATCTCCAAGACTAGCTTTTTTAAATTCTTCCGTTAACTCGTTTTCTTTCCCATTTAAACTTTTTATTTTCCAGGCTGCTATTTTGAGTATTCTCATAACCTTTTTCTTTGCGTTTGTCGTCTCTACTCTTTCCTGTGCTTTGTTATTTTTTATTGTTAGTTTCTTGCTGTCATTTGTGTTATTCTGCTTCTGCTCTTGTCGTACTTTTCCAGTCCTTGAGTTTGGATGTTTCAGTTCCATATTTCTCCGTCCATTACTATTTTCTGGATCCCCACTTTGGTAGTTTTTCCTTTTGCAGCTTCCTCTTTAGCAGTTTTCCTAATTATCGCTTGTATTGTTCTTTCCCTCATTTATATATACTTTCTCATCCGTGTTCCGTAATTTCCTTTTGTTGTTCATAATCAGGCTCTTATCCATTATTTAGTTCCACCAGAAAGCATTTTCCCCCAATTTCAATGCTGCTTCTGCTTTTATTGATACCCCCAAATTATTTTCAATAAAATTCTCCATTTTTCTTTTAAAGCTTTGGGATTACTTGTGTCTACTCATATTCCCTTCAGTACTATATTTTTCTTCTTTTCTCGTGATCCATTTTTTCTACCTTTTCATTTGCCGTTTTAATTTCTTGTTTTAGGGTGCTGATTTCGTTCATGGTTTTATCGTTCTGATGCTTCAGCTGTTTTATCTCCTCCCTCCATGCTCTTTGTTCGTCTCTTAGGTTTCTTATTTCTTCTTTCAGCATTTTTGTCTCGTCGTTGTTTGTATGCTGATCTCTCTTGATTTCCTTTATATCTCCTGTCAGGTTTCTCATCATATTCTGCCGCGGCTGATAGTTCAGGAATCCAGCTAAGGCAGTCAATCTACTTTGCTGCCGAGTTGAACATATAATTTTTTCTCCGATTGTTTATAATGATATATGTATATTGTATTTGTAAATTATTACAATTTCCACAATCTTTTTATTTTTCCTGTAGTGATAAATTAAAACAAAATTTGATAGAAATCGCAATTGTTGGTTGGTTACTATGGAAATGTATATGTTTGACAACTTATGAAATTTCTGCCAGTTTTGTAAAAAAATATCGGTATATTTATATTATGGACTGTGATAGCGACTTAGAAGTACTTACTCCTCCAGAAATAAGGGAGGTGGCAAAAAATATTGAGTTAAATTTGTTTCATTTTGCTGCCTAGGCAGGAAAGTCCTTACTTTGCTGCCTAGGCAGGAAAAGTAATACTTTGCTGATTGATAAGAGTCAATCGGAGGAAAAATATATTTCTCCGACTATACAACTCGTTGGTTAATTAAAAATCAAATTCAAACTAACGGCGGTCTCAGTTGACATTGCTAACATTTTATATGATGGCAATAACGCGTTAAAACTGGTTTATTAGGTAAAATTTTGACATTTCTGTAATTATTGTGGTATTCTTATAGTATTATAGTCTACTAGGAATGGGATCTAGTGAATTGCACGTTGCAAGAACGGTTCTTTTTTTAATGTTATAACAAATATAATTTTCATTCACAATCATTTTTATCAAGGATATAATTCGCTGTGAATGGACATTAAGATAATTTGACAATTATTTGCATATTTAAACTTCAAAATATTATTATTTATTGTACAAAGTTGTCGACTTTTTGTCAGATAGGGATAAATTATGTCATAACTTATTTGCAGAGTAACTGTCACGAAAAATGCAGGTATATACTTTATTAGTTTGATAATTCAGAGACTTGAATTCCTCGCTCAAATGGCCTCAACTGCCAACTATTAATAGACTGTCAAATTTTGAGCAAGCTGCTTAATTTAGAGTGTATTTGACAACCCTTGAATTTATTTTCAATAATCTCTTCATTTTTTTTTCAGTTGAATTTAACCTCCAGACATCTTGCTTCAAACAAAGTCAACGCCATTCTAAAAAAAGGTCTTTGCTCGTTCAAACTAAATCGTATACAAAATTTATAATTTATATCGAACTAGATGAATTCATTTTAGTCGTCTGCGGCTTTCGTCTATAAATATCCGAAGAATTTTAGATGCAGCTGACTGTAAATATGGGGTGTTTTAAATAGACGTTGCCAACTATTTTAGTTTCCGGAGGTAAAAAAAGAAGAAGACGAAGTTAAAGACGCGAAGTGAAAACATTCTCATCATTTTCTGTCTTGAATCTCTTTCGAATTTGTCATCGCCGTTTAAACTATCCGAAAACATATCTCGGTATTTGTTCTAAAGGAGCTAATGACCTGAAATCTGTTATCGGAAGGAACTGAGTTTTTCCTGGAGGAAAGTTTCACTGAAACTTTTTAATAATTGCGTTGTTTGTTACCGAATTATGGTAAAAGGCACTTTTAGATTAAACTATTTATTTGATTATGACGTTTCAAAAAGTCAATAGACACTTACAATTTCAATAACGTTTTAGCCAATAAGCAAATAATTATTCTGTCAATATTCACGTGTGCCTATTGTCGCGATACTTCCGTATTGATGTTTTATATTTTTTAATGGTGCTCCAATTTATCTACTCAGCGTATTTAAATTTACCATGGTAACAACTTGAGAAACGTGAAGTATAAATCACAATTTTTTGATTATTGATCTGATAGAAGTACCTTGTAACGTCAAATAAAATCTTACTAGCAAATGCAAAACCATGGGGTCTAGATATAAGAAGAACAAACTTGTACAGGAAAAATGTCGAAAAAGTGTCCAGCGGTAAGCAGTACCTAAATAACACATAGAGACTAGATAGCGCGAGAGTAGCCAGAGATTGAAAAAACAGAGTAAAGTATGCCGACCAAGTTAACCTAACAAAATCTCCATCTAAAGAAGTGTTTCTATTTATAAAAATTGAAAATAAATTAACAATAATGGTAAAAACGTGTGTTGTGAAAAGTTGTCCAGCTAGACGTAAAATGATAAGAAACATAACAAATACACCTCTGTCTCTGTATTTTTTCTGGCCAACAGTACGTGAAATAATTTTTATAAAATATTTCAGTATCTATTTTCTACTTTTATAATTTTCTTGATAAATCAACACGTTAATCTTTCCATTGAAAGCAAATTATTATATTTGTCACACTCGTTTTGAAGAGGAAGAGGATCTTAAAATAAAATATGCAGTTTCACATTAAAGGAGAGCTCAAGATATTTCCTACGGCAATGAAAATACTAATAAACTAGAGGACCCGACAATTTGCTAACCTCTTTTTGATAGAAGGAATATACTTCCTGAAAATTCGACTTTCCTGATTTTTTAGATTTTTTCTTCTTTCATTTTTACGGGCAAACATATTTTTTGTGAGAATTTGACGCGATTTTTGAAATTATCGTACCAAAAAAACTCCTTTGCAAAAAGTCAACAAAATCGGACCAACCGTTTAGGAGAAGTTCAGTATTAACACGATTGTAGCGCCACCAACTAGGACTAATTGTGAATTCAAACCATCCAGTTACTTACTCAAATACACAAAATTTCATCAAAATGGGACCAACCGTTTAGCAGTTGTTCATTATGAACCCGATTGTAGCAATCAGGAGAATCGTATCTATGATATTTTTCATACAGGGTCATTCGAAAGTGAAGAGTAATAGGTTAGTTCATAACCGCAGAGTTGAAAAAGGAAGAGCGTTTTTCGGCCCTATGTAAACTTAAAGCGCCACCTACTGGGACTAATTGTGTATCTAAACCATCCAGTGACTTACTCAAACACACAAAATTTCATAAAAATCGGACCAACCGTTTAGGAGTTGTTCATTATGAACCCAATTGCAGCGCCACCTACTGGGACTAATTGTGAGTCTAAACCATCCAGTTACTTACTCAAACCCACAAAATTTCATCAAAATGGGACCAACCGTTCAGGAGTTGTTCATTATGAACCCGATTGCAGCAATCAGGAGAATCGTATCTATGATATTTTTCATACAGGGTCATTCGAAAGTGAAGAGTAATAGGTTAGTTCATAACCGCAGAGTTGAAAAAGGAAGAGCGTTTTTCGGCCCTATGTAAACTTAAAGCGCCACCTACTGGGACTAATTGTGAATCTAAACCATCCAGTTACTTACTCAAACACACAAAATTTCATAAAAATCGGACCAACCGTTTAGGAAAAGTTCAGTATTAACCCGATTGCAGCGCCACATACTGAGACTAATCCAGCGATAATTCCACGTTGCCATGACAACCATTGTCAGACAACGTTAAAATAATAAACCTAAAACGTCAAGAGTTTCTTAGAGGTCATGAATCGATTACTGTTTCAATAAATAAATAATTTGTTATTATTGAGATTTTTAAGTTAGAGACCTTACATTATCTATCTGAATATAGTGGAGATATACAGTAATTTGTATTTTTATTCGAGAAATGTTCTCCCTTAATACCGCTTGTGCTTAAAAATTAACCGGATAATTTTTAAGCACTCGTGGTATTACCCCCGATTATATAACTCATGTTCTAATGAACCAATACAATCCTTGAATTTCCCTTAGTTACGACGTATTGATAAGTTAATATACCCCTTGACGACGTGATATGATCGTTTTGGTGTTTCGCCTGTGATCATTTCCATAGTAACGGGCAAGCTCAATGAAATGTCAGTTAATTCTACTACAAATTCCGAAAACAACAATACATCAAATATGTATTATAATAATTGTACCTTCAATATTAATTTTAATCAATAAAAAAAAAAGAATATTATTCGTTATATAATCGTAACGAATACCAACTAGAGCATAGACAATATTTTTCGATTATTTACCTCTTCATTCGACGTATTTCGCGAAACACCACTCGAGCTGCGCTCTCGTGATGTTTCGCCAAATACGTCTCGTGACTCGGTGAATAATCGAATATTGTCTATGCTCTTGTGACATTATAACTGATAATTATTTCGATATTGGTATATCATCGTCAGAATGACAGAAGTTACATTTTATGCGATGCCTACTTGATGTTTAATATTTTGGCTAGACCAAATAGGGAGTGACCTATCTTGTGTTGTTTCTGTAATAATAGTTGATCATTTGGTCTTGTAGGTTTCCTTATTAGGTAATATTTTAATTAAAAATCATTTCGAAATTTCAGAGCTTCCTCTATCAATCCTGAAACCGCGATTTTAAACTAAGTCGAACTTAAGTCGAGACAACCGGGATCTTGATATTATGTTCTCCTTAACTAGTTTAAGGAATACTTTAGAGAGCGGTGCAACGGAAACTAGTATTTTTAAGACTGTCTCAAAGTAAACGGTGCAAACGGGCATTAGTTACCTTCTGGTTATTGATGTAATTATTAAGAGTTATTAACGCAATATTCAACATAATTTCAAAAAAACGGAAAAAATAATAATTATAAAATGCAATAGTTGATACCTTGCATGCGGACAACCTAACCAAGAAGGATCTGGTGAAAAAACTTGTAACTGTTAATGTCTGTACCTCACAGGGCACCAGCTCGAAGGGCTCCGGCTAGAGACTCCTCTCAAGGGTGATTCGACCCCAAGTTTATGTCACACAAGGATAACAGAAGGGTTGTAAAAATTGAGGGCGCCACTACCTTTTTGACGATAAAAATACTAATGAATTCAAAAACTAAGGCGGAAAAGGTAGAAACGCCTTGTAAAATTTAAATAAAAGTTAATAATTAAAAAAAATTACTAAAAATTACCCCGGGCGGTATCTCCCTCAACTTTCATAGTTGAGGATTTCTAATAAAAAAAGAATTAAAAACAAATTTTTAAATTTATTCTGCCACAGGAAATGAATAACGGAATTTGTACTTTTATAGGTACTTAGCTTATATGGAGTGGTTTCCTGGAGAAGAAGTCAGGTCTTGATCTGAACTGATGTGTTCTGTTCTAGGGCGGTATTTTGAGCTAGGGCTGTATCCTGGGGTTCTATCCTTGGGTTATATTCTCGGGGTTATATCCTTGGGTTAAATTCTTGGGTTATATCCTAGCCTAGGGTTATATTGTCGGGTTATATCCTATCCCAGGGGCTGTGCTTACCTAGAAGTTCAGGTGGATCAGGGATATGTAGGAATTTGAATGTAATGGCACATTATGTTGGTCAGCTTTTCAGGTTAAAGAAAAGGAAGGCAGTTATTTGAAAGTCAAAAAATTGATTTAATTTACTGAAAGCTTTCCAACATTATATGTTCCATGTTAAAACAGTAAAAATAGCAATTATCGGCTAAATTAAAAAAATATACTAATGATCCGAAAGAAACTAATCATAGCAAAAAGTTATTTATTTAGTTATATGAAAAAATATCGTGCTTAGGAAATATATGAAACCGGCACTGGCGTTACGAAAGAATATTTTATAGGTTAACAGATTATAAAAGTGTTATTTTATAATTAAAAGAGTTATTTCGCAACTGAAAAAGCTTGAAAATGTTTGTATAAAAGTAAACCAGTGAATTATAAAAGAATATTTGGCTTAAAACTACCATATTAGTATAAAAGAACAGTTTATGACCACGTGTTGAATTTAATTTCGTCTATCTCTGTAAAAAAATAAAGAATGCATACGAAAATTATATCAGACAGTACTTTAGAAGAAGCTTATTAATTATAAATTATGATTTTGAACTAGCCACAGCAAAATTCATAAGATAGGTACTTAAGATATGAAAGATAGCGAAAGATGATCTGTCCCCTTAGGCGGTCGATAACAGAAAGGGGTGTTTCTCGTAGCGTTGGAAAAAATGGAAACGTCCGTTGGCAGACGTCAATTGTCACGGTCAGGGTTGAAGAGTTTGGGATCACAGAACTATAATTGAATGTGGCTAGTGACGACGAGCGCTAATTAAAAGGATTTATTCTGTAAAATCGAAACAGGTCGATAGACATGTTACAAACTATTAAGCTTGATAAGGACAACTAGTCTCTTCACATAAACGGTACAACGAAGAGCACAAGCCTTAGGACTACAGAGGACCCGAGGCTTCTGACCGTACAAGTCAATCAATCAATCTACCATTGAAATAATGGTACCGACGGGGATCACAGGACAAATTGTAGAATTTTATGAATATTAGTGTAGCAAATCGGAAATGAAACAGTTAGGAATGAGACTTTTAAATGAAAAATTTGTCGGATACTCTTAAAATACCAGGAACAGCTTACTCTGACGAAAGAAAGAGAGCTCATTCAAAGAGAATGTAACAAGTGTGGGCACAGAGGAAGGCCAACTTGTAAAAAAAAACACTAATTGTACCCTGTGCGTTCTGTATTCTACCTAGTATGGTTCTTGTGTCACTTGAGGAACTACCATTCCCTATGATATCAAATACATGTCTTAATGACGCAGTTTTACATTATCTGCAGACGTATTGTCGTATATTTCCAGTAGCAATATCTGAAATCTATTAATACGGTTCGCTAATTCACGACAATACATAACCCCGTCGATTTCATAATAAAAAAAAGAAAAAAATCGTGCCAAGAAGATCTGATATATGTGTTGTGTATTCACTTGTTTCAAATACCTTCATTGACAAATAGTTAAATTTGTTTACCAACAACAACGACGAAACGGTTTCTACCTTACCGTAGGATTGCTTCATTTTGTCGACGAATTAACTTTTTCCTTGACTCGATCTAAAAATTTCAATTCGATTACGTAAGTTGTGAAAATATTGAAATTGTTGTAGGTTAATTTAACAATGCTATATCGAGGTGACGGTTTATATTGTGTTTAATTCGATTTGTTACTAGAAACAAATTAAAAATAATAGTAACTATAATGAAAAATTTTATTAACCAATTTTGGTGTTTATATAATAGGTCCATAAGATTTTAAATACATTCATTTTTGGCTAAATAAACAAATTTAATGAATACGTAATAAATAAATATACAGGGTGAAATATAAGTTAGTATTAGTAGTAATTTTTTTAAAAGAGCACCCTGTGTAATATTCTGATTCGAAAATTTGCTTCAACTATTTATCGTTAGCTGAAAACGTCGAAATTCATGTGGGTTTTGATAATAATTATTAAATAAATCAACTATCAAGTTAATAATTAGTGACTAATTATATATAAATAGGATTCAATTTTTTTCTATTTTCTATTAAAAAATATATATTTTAGTGAATAAAAAAAATTATACAAAATCTATTGAATGGTCACCTGAGATTGGATAAATCATAATAGGATCATTTTTGTGAAATGAAAAATGCTGAAAATTGGTAAAGCGGGGTTTTTTGAAACGAGAAATCGACTTAGTTTTTTGATAAAATAATTTTTTCAGCTTCAAATAGTTTCATGAAATTAACGAAAAAACACATTTTCAACTTGAAAGGCCCTGTAAATACCACAAAACTATGAATATTGAACTGAAATTTCAGAAGAGTACTCTCAAAAGACCAATCTATTTGGGAAATATTTCACAATGACATAGCCTGAACAATAACCAAAAAAATGTCGATTATTAAATTGAAAAATTTTAGAAATGTTCCGAAAAATCTTTTAAATATTCTAGAATTTATAATAAATTTGGAGAACTTTTTAACTTCCCGCTAAGAAAATCAATGATTCTTCCTGATGATTTTCGAAACATCGGGAACTTATTGTTTTTACCCTGGTTCAAAAAAATCGAGGTTTCAACAAATCTCGACGTTTTGAAGCCCTAAGAAGCTTTCCTGACTATTTTTACGATGATGCCCGTACGTCTGTAAGTATGTATGTGTGTGTGTATGTAAACCTCTTATAACTTCTGAACGGCTTGACCGATTTGATCGCAGCTAGTGTCATTCGAAACGGCTTCGGCAAACTTAGATTTCCTATAGGTTGGAACTAATTCGGACCGGTAGATTTCAAGAAATTGCAAAAAAAGTGAAAAAAAATTTGGAAATCGGTTGATCCCTGCAACTTCCCGCTAAATTCAATTTTCAAACGCATGCGATTTTGTCGCTAGTTGCGATGTTTTTGAACTCTTCGAGCTCAAAAATTTAATTTTTCTGTTATTTTGAGCTCTCCGAGCTCAAAGATAAAGCTATTCGAAGCTTATCAAAGTTCGATGAAACACGATTTTTTTAATTTTCAAACTGCTATAACTTTTGAATGATCTAACCGATTTCCACGCGGTTGGCGGCGATCGATGTAGTTTTTTGAGCTCTATAAAAAATTTCGAACAAAAAAATTGATCTGATGAAAAGTTTCGGAGTTATTACAAAAAACACTTTTTTTTTATTTTTTTCGACAACGATATCTCACGAACGCATCAACCGATTCTAACGCACTTGGTGGTGATCGATGCGAGTTTTCAAGGTTAAGAGCTGATTAGTTTTTGAAGACGATCGGCTTAGCCAATTTGGAGATATTTTGAAAATACACACACACACACAGACACACACACACACACACACGCATGTTAACCTTGTAACCGGTTGATGCGTTCGTGAGATATCGTTGTCAAAAAAAAACGAAAAAAGTGTTTTTTTGTAATAACTCCGAAATGTTTCATCAGATCAATTTTTTTGTTGGAAATTTTTTATAGATCTCAAAAAACTACATCGATCGCCGCCAACCTTATGAAGATCGGTTAATTCATTCAAAAGTTATAGCAGTTTGATCGTGTTTCATCGAACTTTGATAAGACAAAAATTAAATTTTTGAGCTCAAAGAGCTCAAAAACATCGTAACTAGCGACAAAATCGCATGCGTTTGAAAATTGAATTTAGCGGGAAGTTGCAGGGTCAACCGATTTCCAAATTTTTTTATTCATTTCAGAAATCAATTATCGTGGAAAACACACAAAAACTGTAAATTTTTGAAAAAGACATAATATTGTGATTGTCGAAGTTAATGGCCTCATCCACGACCTAGAGACGGCACTGAGATAACTTTTTGTAACAAGTAACGGGCTTGAGTTGATCTTCACTCACGAATCCCATTGTATCTCTGTGTGAAATCTCTATTTGCTTTTCTAGATACATTCCAGCCACATACAGAACCACAGATCTCGTTCGAACACAATCACCGATGAATATTAAGTAGATTGTCATGGTTGCCTCTTTTTCTAGTAGATAATTTTAATTTATTTAAAGAAAATATAAATTACAAAATTTTAATCTATATATTATATAAAATAAAGTAGTGTTAGTTACACCATTTAAAACTTAAGAGCTGTTGGGCCGATTGTAATGATCTCTTATTTGTTGGATTCGTCTCCGCCACGAATAGCAGAATTTTTTTTGAAAAATTAACCTTGGACAAAAAATGGCGATAAATTAAAATTGAAAATCTCTGTATATCGTAGGTTGGCAGAAGTGCGTTTTAAAAAGATGCTTAAATCTCAAGACATATAAGTTTATTTGAAAGCTTACTGATGATTTTTCAGCTTGTGCGACTTTGTTTCGAATATAAATGTCAAAGAGTTTCATAAAACGATTAAACAAACATTATGGTAATTTGAACACTCGTTTGACCTTAGGATGAGTGACGTCACCCAGTCTGGAATTATGGCTGGTGCATTTGCCAGAATTGCATCAGACGGAACGTTATCTGACAGTTTTCCTTTAATATAAAAGCGAATTAATAATTTTAGCTATAAAATTTAGTTCATTTATAAGAGTCCCATAAGTATTCTTATCTTTTGGTAGTAGTGGCAACGCAGCATACTTGAACATTTCATAATAGATACTTCATTTCAAATTTTTTCATGCGATAACAATATATACATATAGCCCGTTCAGTACAAAATCCGTTGCACGTCACATCTGTCATAACTGGACTATGTTGCCAAGCCCTTGAAATAATATGAGAATCTAGTATATGTCAAATGAAGTTTATCAAATATTCTAGGTTAGGTTTAGTTATTGATGGTTATTGCGTGCAATTTGTATGTTAACCGTACAGCACTAAGAAATTCTTATTTTAAAAACTATGGAATTATTTTTAGCACTAAAATAGCACTAAAGTATTGACCTTTCAATTCAATAAAAACTATTAAATTAATTCTTTGTAGTTTTTATAAAACTTTGTGATATACACATGTACCTTTAGAAAATGCTGCCTGAATTACTTATTTTGAATATCATGATTAAAATAAAATAATAAATAATGCCACCCCAATTTTTATGGAATTGTTTTATTAAAAAGAAACATTGCAAATTTATACATTAGTTACTACACCGAAAAGTTTGTAATACTATTTTTTTAAATAAGGTAGAACAATAATTGTCAAATAGAAATCTTTCAAATTTGAGAGGTTCACGGACAAACCAATTCCAACCCGCAACCTCTGGAATGCATCTATCGGCTTGCTTGGCAGTAGCCAGTATTAATTCAAAAGGATTTTTATAAAGATGGTAGGTAATACTTTGTGTCTATACTGTTCTATCATATCCACAATGTATTTTGTTGGGGGTTTGTTTCTGAAAAAAACATTTATTGAAAGAGCAGTATTCAAATAACCAATTCTTTTCTTTTCAAATATACCTATATTATTATTTTTGTAAAAATAAAAGTAAAACAGCATTTATTGTCTATTAGGTATAATTTGAAGTAAGAATTTTGAATGTATTAAACTAGTTGTGTAGTCTTCTGAATTCTAACATATAATTTGGTATATCACTGTTCAAATACAGTTTGTATCTACTTACTAGGCTGTAATATAAATAAGCTCAGCTTCAACATTTGTTGATTGAATTCTATATTGTGTCATTAACCTAATATTATCGAAAAGCATTATCCATAATTTATTAAAGGTTCAGAAAGATTCAATAGTAATTAGTTTTCAAACCATTTAAAAACATGTTCTTCATTCATTTTCCCATGATAATAACTCAACTGAGATTCATATAAAAATATACTTTCTGCTCCATCAATATAACCATTTTCATTCTCAGCATGTAATACAAAATATCTAGAATAAAAACAATTTTGCATTCTAAAATTTTACATAATCATTGTAACATACCTTTTGACATAAACCATTTTGGAAAATTCAGGATTCATTAATAAAAACAAATGTATACAGTGGTTTATTTTTGTTGAAAGTTCCATAAGTCCTCTTTGTGGATGTATCATATTGTAGTAAACTACTCAGGAACATTCTACATTTAATAATTATTGTTCTTCCTCCAATTACTGCAGTAACATTCCTAAAGTGACATGATTATCTATAAAAAAAATGTCCATGTATAATTGCCAAGTATTAAGAATAATGTAACAGAATATAATAAATACAGTTCATTGGGTATAATATTGAACTTATACATACTTGCTTCATAAACGCTGTAAATAGTATCAGGAGCAGGAGTAAATGCATCAACTATTGCAGTATTATTAAGTTTCATTTATACGTTTTTTTGGATGTGACTTTAACTTTGATAACTCATTACTGCTTGTGAAAAATTACTCACAGTTCTTTGCAGTTTTTGTCACAACATAACCCCAAAAATGTCAAGACGTCAACTGAACCTGAAATAAACCATTTTAATCGCGGCAACAGCGCGCATTTTTGCCAACATAAAAAGTTTTTATCAAGACTGACGTTAGTTTGAGTTTAATATTTAATTAACCTACGAGCTGTATTTGATATCAAATTAATTACGAAACCTTTCTTTAAACATATATTTTTATTTTTTAATACAATGCGACTTATAAATTTCAATATTTATTGAGTTTAGAGAGGCTTAATATAGTGATTGACAGAGGATTGACAGCAGCAAACGAATGGCATGATATAAACTAACGCCTCTTTTTCGACAATTTGATGACGTGCAACGGATTTTGTACTGAACGGGCTATACAAGGCGAAATTTAGCAATTAACAAAGCCTACTGAGATGCAGAAATAAGTGAAATGGAGTTTAGTTTCAGGTAGGTAGGTTTGTGGTGAGTGGGTCTATAAGGCCCTCCACTGCGATTCGCAAGAGTCCATTAGGGCTTAACAAAGCCGATTAGTTTGTTTTGTGAATGATATTTCAGGGCGAGATAGAGTCCCTGTCAAACATCAGATACCTGATTCGAGCCGTGGCAAGGCAGGTACAAATTATATGCACTGCTGTTTTATCATCTTCCAGACAAAGACGACAAGTCGGATGTTCCGATAGTCCAAGTCCTTGCATATGATGATTCAGATTTCAGTGGCCTGTTAAAAGGCCTATTAGACAACGTAGGTCATGCCTGCTATAGTCTAACATTTGTTTGGAGACATTCTTTGAAGGATGTATAAAAGCTTTTGATTAACCAATCCTGGTATATTAAGCCTAAAGCTCTTCTTACTGCCCAGGTATTTAGTTTTTGCTTAGAAAAGCTCATTGCGATGCCTATTATAGGATCTGGTCCGATAAAAACGCGTACGGCACCCTCCCTTGCAAGAGAGTCCGCCTTCTCATTGCCATCTATGCCAGAATGACCAGGTATCCAGACCAGCGAGAAATTCGACAGAGTTTTCCTAATCTTACACAACTCTTCTCTGCCTTTAAGAGGAACTTTTTCTAATACAGTGTCATACCACCGAACATATACAAGACCAAAAGGGTCACTTAGTGTCGATAAAATAACACAACTGAATACAAACAAACACGTGTTACACGCACAAACAACGCTAGACAATGGCCGAAAAATTGACATACAACTAAAAACAATCTTACCATTTCATCTGTGCTACCAACGTAAAATTTTTGTTATTCCCAAAAACAGTGACATCTTTGATAAAAATCTTGGCTGTATCTTCAATCATAACTCATGACAACTTCAGGTCGGTGGATATTGTGTATAGTTTTTTTCACGAGTAAGTTTCCACCCCCTGGACGCAACAGTCAGATTGCAGGTGGCGTTTAGTGCAGTCCTGTATGAACTGTACAATTTATATCAACACTTGCAACGTCATTGGACGGAGACTGCCGCCAAGTGGACGTTTGTCTCTTATTTGCACCGACCCTCAAATAGGTTTGATTTCACTTTCAAAGCACCAAGACTCAAGAGTAGGTTGGAACGGGTTCGATTTTTATGGTTGCATTTTACAGAAAAAAAGTTTTGATCCCATTTTTCACTACACAATACAATCGAACTATTCCATTGTTAATATAATCTATTAAGAAAAAAATCACACGGTATAATGTAATGACCATTGAAAATTGAATAGACCAGATAAAAAATCAAAAATAGTACAAATGGAAGCGTTTCAATATTTAAATAGCTCTGCCACACCGTAATTTCATTGTCAGTATGTGTGTGTGTGTGAACTCGGTTCTCCTCCTTAAGAATTAATTCTTTTGTCATGGTCTGTTTGTCTGGATAATAGAAAAATACCTGTCGGTAATGAGTGTGATAAATAATTACACTCGAGAGATGAAAATAATCCATTGGATAATAGGATTTTTCATAGTACATTTTTTTGTGAGCATGCGTCATCTTTTTCGTAGTGTTTTTTTTGTTAGTAGGCATATTAAATACCAGTGTACATATACCAGGGTTATGGAGAATGTTGAACTGATAGACGGTAGAAATATTTTTTATAGTGCCTCATTTTACCTATTCAAAGCACGCCTCAAGGTGTTTGAATCGAATTTTCAAATATACGCGTTTTTAAAGTTACCATGGAACATCAACAACAACAACTTGAGAATAGTGAAGTCTAAATGACAATTTTTGATGCGTAGCTCGGTTCCCTGCAATTTGTTGCAGTGATTTCGTGAAATGGGACGGAAGTATATAACAGGAAGCCAGTGAAGCGCACGTTATTTGATTTGACCAATGAGCGCAAGCGGTGGTAAATTTCGCCGTCAGATGGTAGCAACTAATTTACCGAGAGGTCGGTATTGTCTGCCTACAATGTATGCATCAGATGTGCACTTAAGCTACAGTGTTGTGTATAAAGTTTGTTGTTATATGAACTAATAATTTATATGCATAAATATAATGATTTCATTTACTGTTATTAAGTGTTTTTTATTCGATTTAACGTGCTTGAGACAGCTATGGCCATTAGCACGAGGTACAGTAAATTACAATAGATTATAAATATAACATTGTGAAAATAATAACAAACAATAATGAAAAGTCTTTAAATTTTATTCAGAAGGTTTTCTTCTTTTAGAAACTGGGTGGCGATGTTGGTTTTCATTCCAAGTTGCTGACGTCTTTTAGTATAGTAGGGGCAATCTATGAGAATGTGTTGAATAAATATTTCATTATTTACCTTTATTAAATTTAAACAACTAACAGTGGTACTGTTATTGACGGAGTTTTTCAACCTTTTTAAATACTTTGGAATCACAAGTATACGTCTCATATTTTAGTTATCATAAGTCTATTGTCTCCGCTCTGCAAATGCAAAACCTTTATAGTTGGTTCATGCTCATGTAAGATGTATCATGCAACACGAACGACTTAAGATGTATGAAATACAGATATTCGGGCCTGTTTATATTCAGATTTAAGATGTAAGATACCGCCATTTAAAAAAAAGTTGATCACAGGTGATTATGATGAATTCAATTGGAAGTTGGGAAAGAGGCAATGAAAAAAATGGTTATTTAGGCTTGCAGTTCTCATTAAATTCGGCTATAATAAAAACAAAACGGATACACAAAATAATACAGCAGAAAAATCCAACGGAATTCAATCTAGATCTGACCAAGTCAAACACATCGCAAAATCACACTATAACTTACAGTTATATAGTGAGAAAATTGAAGCTAAATTCCAAAAAGCCCCAAATAGTTTTGACACTTGCCAATTTAGAGCGTATGCGCAATTGAAAACATGTGCGAAATGTCAGGGAAAGCAGGAAATTAAACCACCATCTTCTTCATATTTTTTTTATTTCAACGTCTCTGTAGCGTTCCAGCTACCGTCATCAAGAACAATCCACTTTTTAAATTCTGGTCCCTATCTGACACTAGCGAAAAAAATCGACAACTAGTCAATCGATAATATTTTTAAGTTTAAGACTGCAAAAAATTTTGTTGTCAAATTCTTAAGGTCCATTCACAGTAGACCACATCCCTGATAAAATGTGAAACAAAATATCTTTTGTATGACATCCTAACAATATTATAGTCCACTAGGAATGGGATCCAGTGAAGTGCACACTCCAGGAACGGTTTTATCAAGGATAGCGCTTTTTGCATATTTCGGAAGTGCTGTTAATTGAAACGAGTTTTGTAATATGATTATTTTTGTTTTAAAATATGTCTAAATCAGTTTTGTGATTTTGTGTATTGAAGTGTGTATTGATATTGATTGACAACAATTCCAATGATAAATCATAAGAAAACCTGGATAAAAACTTATTATACTATCCTGATAACGCAGGTAATTGATTATTGGAAATTTCTCTTTCTTATATATTGGTAACCAATGTACCTATTTGCATATATCTGACTTAAAGAGCTCCCTATCTTTTAATACACTTTTTGTGTTTATTTATTCGGTTTTTTAATGGTCTCGATGTTTCACTTGAATAAAATTTGTCGCATTCACAGGATATCTGATATTTGCAGTTTTTTGAAAATTGTTCTTCATTTTTTGGTTCAGTTTTCGTAAGTATAAATATCAACGCATTGTTAGATTTAAAGCTATTTCTAATATTGCACTTCACTGTACCCCATTCCTAGTAGACTTATTTTTTTGTAATCTTTGATAATATTGTTAGAATGTCATACAAAAGATATTTTGTTTCACATTTCATCAGGGATGTGGTCTATTGTGAATGGGCCTTAAAAATTTGACAACAAATTTTTGGCAGTCTTAAACTTGATTGTCTAGTTGTCCAATTTTTTCGTTAGTGTCAGATAGGGACCAGAATTCAAAAACTGAATTATTATTGATAACGGTAGCTGGAATGCTACCGAAACGTTGAATTAAAAAATATAAAAAATATTGTGGTTTAATTTCCCAAAATAATTAACAAAAACCAGAAAATTTTAGTGATTGATTACCTACATCCTTTCCCTGTACTTGACTGTATACAAACAGATTGCGAAAAATCTTAGCTCGACATACGATTTACACAAGTACGACAAGGTTAATATGAACAACACTACCCATCTGTGATGGGCGTGTGCGAACAATTCTTCTCTCTCTTTCAAGTAGTGCTGTTCATTTTATCCTTGTCACACGCCCATCTATGATGGGCGTGTGCGAACAATTCTTCTCTCTATCTTTCAAGTAGTGTTGTTCATATTATCCTTGTCGTACTTGTGTAAATCGTATGTCGAGCTAAGATGTTTCGCAATCTCTATATGAATCTACATTACCCATAGAAATCCAGGAGAAGATTGTCACCAGTGGCTGGTAACCTCTGTAATTTTCGCATGCACAATAACTAAATACAAAAGTTACCTTACTAATAAAAATATAATCTTGTTTGAAGTCAATAAAATGTGCGGTTTTTAGATCGGAGTTTATGTAGAGGATATTCACTTTTCAGTTATATTAATCACAAGAAACAAATTAGCCGGTATTTCAACATAGTGGCTGTGCTTGCGCTCTTCACATCATGAAACAAACAAGAAAGATGTTGGAAAACTGCTTAATTTTAAAATATTTATGGAGGCAATTTCCAAAACTTTCTAGTACATTTTTTCTTTACAATTCTTATAGACAATACCATTATCCAGTGTTTTTAGTAGTTGCTGTGGTTAGTGAACATTAGATTGGTCACTAAAACATTGCACGAGTTCATACGTTTTGGTCCTTTTCAATCTTCCAGTATGGTTTTGATGCACCAGCATTTGAAGGACTGAGGCGTTGTCACGAAGATGAAGGTGTACTTTCTGTTTCTGCGGAAAAATGACCAGTTATCTCTCACGGATTGAATGAAGAAAAAATGAAAAATTTGTTATTACTTTTTTCCTTTTTTGTTCAAAATCACTAGCTTGTTTGCTTTCAATAGCCGTCAAACACACACTGAATGACGAAGCAAAATTTGACAGCTCGGTGACTTGATAACTAGTCCCGTACTTTATTCTGTACGCTCTCTAGCTTTTAAGTATTTATATCTTTCAAATATATAGCAGAAATAGATACCCTTTTTCGAAAAATTCTCAACTACAAACTTAATAACGCCCTTTAGACTCGGTCCTAGAAAAAAAATGAATAGCAAGTCTGGATTTTGCGGTTTTCAACTTGAGAGAGGAAATCTAGAGAGACACTTCGTCATATTTTCATTTAACCAAGGCAAAGAGGATATGATTTAATACTTGAGGAATTCAAGAAAGAACTTTCTGACTAATAGCATTTTGACACCTTTTCTACCAACAGATTCAAAAATATACTGGACCGCCTTAGATAAGATGTTATGAGGTGGCTACTGGCCTATTCCACCTTGACCTTTTTAGAACTATTAAATTCCTCCCCATCTAGATTACTTTCTCCAGCCCGACTCTCTTAATAAAGTCCACCAGCTTTGAAAATGAATATTTCATATAGTCTGCCCTGGAACCCAAGCTACCGTACCCTTGCTACGGTTTTCCAGTAGGTATATTCAGAGCACGGACACAATCCCAAACTAGCTTAAAATTGACCTCTGTGGTCTATGGAATTGAGAGTTGCCCGGCTATCTATGAAAATAGCAATTGAACAGCTCTTTCCTGTCTATCAATTTTTGTTACACAGTCATTTCCGCTTGGAAAATTGTAAGATTTCTTATTTTGATCCTCACCACCCAGGATCCTACGCTTTCCGACGTTTATGAGCTGTCCGCATACCAAGCTGCTTCCGCTTATATGGGGAACTTTCCTTCCAGTCTCCCTTTTCTAGTATAGATAGCTTCTATTTCTTGTCAAAGCTATAGCTCGTTGCCGTTGCGACAATGGATTACCCCATGATTGTATCTGCTTCCAGCTCCTCCATCAGCCTCCAGTGGTCAGCACTAAGTATGGCTTTTGTGCGCTGACTATTTGGTAATATGTGCATAAAAGATCTGGTCATGCCTTGTATGGAAATGTAGAGCCTCCATCGTTGCAGGAGTGGTTCTTATGGCCCCCTTGACATACAGGCATGTTAGCTGTTACTTAGCAGCCTACTGGACCACCTAATATCTCAATAACTTTTAAGTTTAATCTTTATCTTAACATGAATTATTGCACTTTTGTTTTGTTATCTTTACTTTTTTTATTATCTTTTTTATGTATGCGCTAGTAGGTACTTGCCCCTCTGCCCTTGTTTACAATAAATAATAATAATAATTTAAATAGTACGATTCTGAATAAAAAAGTAGTTCAATCGGCCGGCTAAGTCCGGATTTAGAAAATTCCTTCATTACCGAACTATGGTGCTTTTTATATTGCACACAGTTTCTTGTCCCTTGAGTAACTTGGAAAGCTAACGTTTATTTAGAATATTATGAAAAGAAAGATTAAATATCACTAAATCCTTGCAGTTGGTTGATACACCGCCTACTATGGTCGCAGCTCGGTAATCATTCCCGATAGAGGTTATTGTGCCCCCTACGCGCGCCGTGCTATGCCATGAAAACGAGAATCAGAATTGTTGTGTAAATAGTTCAGGAATTCGAGATAAACAAAAACGGCTTCATAATTTACAAAATTAAAAACACTAGTTATTCGAAAATTCAAAATCACTTTATAAAGTAATTTCCGTTTTTTCTCAATGTAGTTAACACGGGGTATATGTAACTGATTTATGAAGCATCTGGTATAATAATAAGGGGATTGTTGTAACGCTGAAAGATTTTGGAACCATCAAATGCATCATATTGAAAATCCTGAAATCCCGTGAATAGTTTTCTTCATGGCACAAACAAATGGGACACACTGTACAAAATGTATGTTCGAAAACGAAGGGAATTAAAAAAAGTGCTAGTAAAATAAACGCGCTTTTTCATGCATAAACCTCTCATATGCCAAAAAGTCGGTACACGTGTTCGTTGCTTCTGCAATCGATTTTGGATATACTTTAACTAAAAAGCAAAAAATAAACGTTTAATTCAACAATTTAATACTTTTTTGTTGTTCCGTTTAATGTAACCAAGAAATTATTGTTTATTATGTAATACTCGATTGTTTTATCATTTTGAAGTCGGTGAGTTGGCCTAGTACGTCCCTGATCATAACTACACCTACCTTGTTTTGGAAGTGTCATAAAATTAACAATATCTAAATCACTATAAATTTCCCATTTGATTCTGATTGTTTCCTTGATATATTTTCGAATTCCACGATCTGATACTTATAAAATTAAAATAGGACAATCTTGGAGCTATCCTGAACCCAATACAAAAGGAATAATTGAAATCGGTTAAAAACAAAATAGTTATGACCGAAAATACATAAAAAAACATATAAACTAGAAATTGACAACCTCCTCCTTTTTTGGGAGTCTGTTCAAAAGACAGTGTTCGACAAAATGACCCGACTAGACGAGAACTACATTTGCAATTTTATAATTTTGGCATATTATGAAATATTACTGCCGAGTGGAATATGATTTTAAACGTTGAAGAAAATTTAGTACTGAGTGGCCGTAGTACAGTATTCGCCTGCTAACTTGATGTCCTAAATGCTTTCTAGGGAGCTATTGACGCCGCCCATCCGATAACTGTAAACAGTGCCGTGCAAGTTCTGAGGATACGCTTTCTGTTACAAATTAACACAACTTGTACAATTAATTAATTGTCCGTCCGGAAATATATGATCCTAACTTAATAAATAATATTTAATTCTTTGTTATAATTATTGGTATATTGATTTTAATAGAAACGGATCTGCTTTATACCTGAATTCAGAGTACATAAATAATATTTCGACAATAAGGTACCCATTACAATAACATGTTATTTATCTAATTGAAGATTATAAAGTGATGGTGACGGCCTGGCACGTTTTTTCTTAGGACTAAGAAATGGTTCTTTTCCACTCTTTTCGGAATTTTTCCCTTCGCGAACAATTCTTTCTATTGTAGCCACAGAAAATCCTGTAAATAATAGGTAGTCGATAAATTTTTTTTTCATATCGGATCATAATACAATGTTTTATACATTAGGTACAGCAAAGAAACTTTCTCGGTATAGCTCGCAAAAATAACTTTAGTAATGTTCTAGCTCAATCAGCTTTTTAAGCCAAATTGATTGTATGTCCGAAAACGAAGTGTGCAAAAGTGTGCAAAATATTCAATATATTTTTAATGTTTGGTTTTTACCATTTCTGACGTGTTTGAAAAAAATTTTCTAGGTTAGGTTGAAAGCTAATGTTTAACTAAAAAACCAACTACCTATTCCAGAAAATTAAGGTTTAATTTGGCACGTAACATTTTAATCGTAGGATCATTAAATTCGCAGATAAATAAAATAAGCTGTGCTAACTTGTTTGTGATGGCTTGCTAGCTAGCTGGCTTACCTGTTGCCTAGGATGTTTTGATTTTCACGTTTATTAAGGTATCTTCATCACTTAAAATAATTAAACACTCTATATATCACTTGACGAGTTTGTTCTTCAGTACATTTACGATTTTCTTCATTAACGGCTGACATTTTTACAAAGCAGAAACAATTACTGTGTGACGCTACGCTACTGAAAATCTTAACACCTGATAAGGTTCGATGCAATTGGCGTTTGTCAAAATTTTACCACCAATAGCAGCCGAGTAGGCAGGGCACTATTACTCTGTCTCTCTTAGTTGGTAATTTCTGGGACATCAAGTTAGCTGGCGAATACTGTAGTATCCAGTAGTCTCCTAGGTTTCTGTATTGCTAAACAATTCGCAGGTATGTGGATGGAGGTTTCTTCTTTCATTCCACAGAATCTACATTCTTTTTGCTCCACTAATTTGAGCTGTTATGGTGGCCATTCAGGGGTCAGTGATCTGTCAGGACATATGTCAAAAATCTTAAGGCAATTTATCTCTGGACTAGACATTCATTTGTTCTCAGCTGGAAGAAGATTAAGCTTACTTTGTCATGAAAAGAATACATACAGTGTTTACATGCATTTTCTTCTGAAGAGGCTCAAATTCATCATAAATCTTGATAAATGGGATTATATTTTATCCTGAACACAGCTGGTAACGGTGGATTGAGATGTTATCCTCTTTTATATGGGATAAAAATAAAATAAAAATTCATGAAACCCTTTTGAAAATTTTTGCGTACGCTTATAAACTCTTTAGCGCCTTTAAAGATTTGTTTTGATGAAGAAGTTCAATTGGCGCATAGTTAACGTTGATAAATGTGTCAAAGCTGTCAATAGAGTGGGACAAACAATGTTTATGTCCAAAAAATATAGTTTAAATTTAATTTTTTTGCTTTAGATATAAAAAACACCATATATGTAATTTGAAAATGAAGAATCTCTATTATCTACAGTTAGTTCAAGAAAAATTTCAGTTATAAGTATAGTTTATCTAAAGTCAGAGTAAAACCTAGAAAAAGTTCAAAGAACCGACAGGTTTCACACTAACTTTTGATAAACTATACTTTATTCTCATGTTTACGAGAAACCTTGGGAGAACCTGTAGATCTTATGTGAATATTAACATGAAATTAGTTAAGTAAAAAAATTAAGCAAAATCAAATATAATTAAAAATTCCACAATAATATATTATTTCTTTTGGTCCTTGACCGGTTTCACGATAACTAGAGATGGTAATACTCCATTTATAGAAAACCCACACATACTAATACCACAATTCCATCCGATTCAAATCATCCAATGACACACAAATTATCAGCATACCATTCGATAGAGCATTTACGATTCCACTGTCCAAAGATAACTTTGTGGAAGAAATTAAAATTATTAAAGAAATGGCAATATCAAACGGTTACTCTTACAACATGATCGACAAAATGTTAGCTAGGAAAAAATAGAAAATAGCAATTGAATCAATTTTTCCTTAACAAATTAAGGAAACCAACTACCAACCTTCAACCTATTTCGACAACATTTCGAAAATAATTTCAATGTCTACAATTGTTTGATTTTATTGAATGCCACCAATCCTTTTACAAAAGACTGGTGTCTATAAACTTAACTGCTCTCACTGTAATGCCATTTACATAGGCCAGACTCAAAGAAATTTAGAAATAAGATATAGTGAACACCTCAGTTGCTGTAGGAATAAACATCCAGACAAGCCAAACTATGCAAAACACTTGCTTGAAGAAAATCATACTTCAACATTATATAACCGCATCGGACTTTTACATAACTGTCAAAATTATGTAAAGTTAAATTTTTTGAAGCATTAGAAATTAACAAGCACATCCATGATCCGCACTATTACTTGATGAATGAACAACTAGATATAATTTTGGATTGTTTATTGGATACCTAATATTGTTTTAATTAGTTTTAAGGATATTTTATAGAAGTTTTATAGAAATACATCAAGACAACAACAAATCCTCAAGCTATAGGTCAAAACACCATGACGTCATATATAATCGATCCCATGCCTTTGATAGCTGTTATAATGATTTTATCCTATTAGTTACTGCTGTATTTTTAATTTTTACATATTGACATTCCATCACTGTCATCCTTCTGATGATGTTCGTGAAACCGGTCAAGGACCAAAATAAATAATATAGTATTGTGTCATTTTTAATTATATTTGGCTTTACTTAATTTAATGGAGTTCCACATTGTAAGGGTTGAAACAATTGAATTATGAAATTAGTTCTTCTACTTCTCACTCAAGGGATTATGTCAAATACCTGGAAGATTCCAGTACAATTAAGAATGATTTTTTGAAATTTTCCCATTTTACTTCCATTTAAATAAAAAACTTAAATTATGTCTATATGAAATATGAACCTATTCTACATAATCTATTCTTATTATACAACAATTTTACTCAACTGATGATTCAATCTCACAATTAAATCAAAGTGATGAAATTACAAAGAGATCGATCATTATCCCTTTTTTCCTCTCAATATTTCCAGCTTCTGCATACAAGTTGTTATGTATCGACACTTTGCGTAACTATAAACAAAACCAAGTATAAGTTTTTAACATTAGAACAAAGAACTAGAAGTAAGTAATACACGTTGTTATTAGGCAATAATTGTACAGTTAGAATGAACGAAGTGAACTGAATCGCATTCCTTTGTTTCTTCCACTAGACAGTGTTGGACTGGACTCAATCGCTTGCAGAAAACTAAACTAATCAAATAAATTTTTTTTTCATATTGAATCTTAAAGCACGTCAGCATATTCAAAAACGCGCCTTTTTTGGAGTTTCCGTCAACTACTCGAGAAACGTGGAGTCTAAATGACAATTTTTTGATTATTGATCTGACAGGAGTACCTACCTTAGAGTAACGTCGAATAAAAAATTACTAGTAAATGCAAAACCTTTATTCAAATTTAATTTAACAATTTTAATTTTGTGAATGAAAATGGAAAATACAGTTAGTATATTGTTTGAGAGATTAATTTTGAGATTTTTTAAGTCGGAGGAAATGGTATTTCAATTAATACTGTTACCATTCTCACTACTCAATGAGGTTAGGTTTTCCAAAACGCTTTTTTCAAATACAGGAGAAGTGAGTTCTGAAATCCGGACAAAATCCGGACTTTGCCGTAAAATACGTCAATAATAATTTATTTATGTACTTTAAAAGGGTAAATTAAATTTTAACGCATAAATGCTTATTATTAAATTATAAATCATTTACTGACCTGCCTGGCTTTTCAAATCTTATATGTTTATCAGTCTTCTAATGAGTCTTTCATTCATTCATTCATTCATTCATTCATATATTTGGGTTGTGCTCATCAGCCCAGGCACTTGAACTGAATCTTTGTACCATTTCCCATGTTATCTACTTCCATTCCAGAAGCTTCGTGTCTTCTATAAAGGCCACTAGTTTGACTAGAGGGATTTTCAGTAGTTGTGATGGTTGTATAAATTCCTCTCCAAAGTGCTTCCGTCTAAGTTCTTGTAAGTCCTCACAGAAGCAGAGTATGTGGGTAGGTGTTTCATCATCAAGTTCACATTTTCTGCACATAGGTTCACTAACTTTGCCCATTTTGTACAGATGTTTCCTCAAGGTGCAGTGTCCAGTCACCAGGTCGGTAACTGTCTTCAAATGTCTCTTACCCAGTTTCAGTAGCCTGGTTGAGAGTTCCTTGTCTACCTTGTTCAGTAAACTCTTGGTATGAAGGTGCCCTTGTGTCACCCTCTATTTGAATTGGTGTTCCCTATCTAGCCAGTTCCCGATTTCCCCTCTTATGCAATCTTTTGTGATTCCACAAAACGGTTCCGGACCTATGAAGTCTCCTTTAGAGCCTTCTTTAGCTAACTGGTCCGCCATTTCATTACCTGCAATCCCCTCATGTGCCGGCACCCATATTAGAGATACTTTGTTGTCTCTTGACAGCCTGTTGAGGGATTCTTTGCAGTATTTCACCAGTCTAGACTCAGTTGTTGGATTACTGATAGCCTTAAGCAGAGCCTGGCTGTCAGTGAGTATTTCAATTTTTTGTCCGGTATATCCTCTTCTGATGTTTTCATCAATACAGGCTATAGCGGCAATCGTCTCTGCTTGAAACACAGTCGTATATCGACCAAGGCCAAAGAACATTCTCTTTCTAGGTCCTTTTATACCAGCCCCAGTGCCATGGTTTGTTTTGGAGCCATCGGTGAACCAAATGATTTCTCCAGAATTACCTGGGTGTATCACCTGTTCCCTAGATGGGATGATGATATTCACTCGCTCAGTGAATATATTCTCTGGTGTCATGCTATCAAAACTCATGTGAAATATGGGTTCGTCTAGTAATGTCCCAGTTGTATCAGTGTGTCCTTCTCGAACATTGTTCGGGGACCATAAGTCTCCCGATTTCAGCCTAAGAATTGCCATCATTGCCTCCGCCCTTATAAAAAGTTCTAGAGGAGGAAGTCCAATAAGGGCTTCCATTGATGCCGTCCCCGTGCTGTTCATTGCCCCGGTAATACCAAGAAGAGCTTGTCTTTGGATTGCAGTTAACATATTAACTGCAGAGGTCACTTCTGTCCTCCTCCACCAGACTATTGTTCCACAGGTGATCGTTGGCCTTATCACAGTTGTGTAGAGCCAGTGAACCACCTCAGGTCGTATTCCCCAGGTTTTGCCCATAACTCTTCTGCATTGCCAGAAAAGCCTAGTCGCCCTGGTAGTAATTTTTTCCAGGTGTGCCTTCCAATTCAGTTTGGAATGAAGGGTCACTCCCAGATATTTGACTTCCTTGGATATTTCTAGTTCTTCTCCGAACAACAGTACTCTATCCTGCGGGAGAACTCTTCTATTCGTGAAAGCAACTAGTTTTTTTTTGGATTAACTGAAAGGGCCTCTGTAAGGCACCATTCCTCCACAATTCGCAGTGCTTCCTGTAGGACATTCATAACCACGTCCGGGAATTTCCCATTGGTGACAATCACTATGTCGTCCGCAAAACCCTGCGTCCATATGCCTTGATCATCCAACCTACAGATCAAGTCATCCACAACTAGGTTCAACAAAAGTGGTGAAAGTACTCCACCTTGAGGACATCCTTTAGTTGTCCTAACGGTGTATGTTTTATCATGCATATGTGCTGTTATTCTCCTATGCTCAAGCATTGATCCTATCCATTTGCATGTGGTACTGTTAATCCCTCTTTTTTAAGGGATCTGTTAATTGATGACATCGATGTGTTGTCAAAAGCACCTTCGATGTCTAGAAATGCTGCAAGGGCTACTTCCTTATGATTTAGGCTCTTTTCGAGACCTGAGACCAAATTATGCAGGGCAGCTTCACCTGATTTCCCTGCTTGATAAGCCCATTGTAGGCTATGTAGAGGGATGCTTTTAAGCGCTCCTTCTTGTAAGTACATTTGTAAGACTTTTTCCATGGTTTTCACCATGAATGATGTCAGACTGATTGACTCAGTATCTCATTAACGATTAGTAGGTATGTAGGTCTGACTCTTCACGGTAAACTGCTCTGAAACAAATACGAAAAGAAGATTATGCATTAAGTACATGAGCAATGAAACATGCCCGACGGTGGACATGGAAGTGGTTCTTCACTTCACTCCACCACATACCCTAATAGCACACATTGTACTAGGGACGTCCCTATTTGGTACTATTCATGGCCGAACGTCCCGGACCTGAAATCGTTGTCCATAGGACGTCCCATCCAGTACACTTTTCATCATTTCCACGAATGTCATTCCTATGGACTTCCTATGGATGTCCCGAGGGAGATTCAAAAGAGAATGTCTCGTCAGAGATGTACATAGGACGTCCTAATCGGTACATCTCATATAATGTCCCAGTGAAGACGTCCATGGAATGCCTGCAATAGTACATATTTTTCAAAGTCCTAATAGCAACATCCTATGGACGTCCTAATTGGTACTTCTCATATGAGGTCCCCTTGAGGATGTTCATGGCATATCCCGAATAGTACATTTAAAAAAAGTCCTAATAGCAACATCCTATGGACGTCCTAATTGGTACTTCTCATATGATGTCCCATTGAGGATGTTCATAACACGTCCCAAATAATAGATTTGAAAAAAAGCCTAAGAACAACATCCTATAGACGTCCCAAATGAAACATTTTGTATACTTCCCAAGGGAGGACGTCCATGGAATGTCCCTTATAGGAGCAAGTAGGAAATGTCGAATAAACGAATGGAAGTAGAAAAACATACTCTGAAAGAAAAAACACTGAAAAAAATAGCTTAAGCGTTAGGTTTGGTTCTATGAGTTATTCATATTTCTTTTACTGCTTTGATCCCTGCAATTTTATCTCCATAAAGGCTAGACAATCCTTACACAATTAACCCTCGGGAGGAAAGCTGTAACAACCAAATATCTTAACTTATCTTGTTTTGTGGTGATCATGTTTTCACCAACGATTCCGAATGTAATTCAATGAAATCGTCAACAATTATATATGTAACATTTGTCAGTTTGTGCACTAATATACATTTTCAATTAATATATGTTGATACATAAAAAAATTATAACAGATTATATAATAGATTGTGAAATTTGTTTTGGGTTGGTACTTAGGATTTCCTGAAAGTTCGGTTGGCAATGCTGTTTTTACTATCGCTGACGTGTCGTATCGCGCCAACGCCAACCGCCAATTGAGTGTTATAAACAGAGATAATGGTTATAAAGGTATGTACCATGGAGGCTACACAGTATGTACGTTGAGTATATCGTGCCCCCAATATTATTTATTGCAGCATTTTGCAGTAATATTTGTAACTTTGTGAAAATTGTGCAGTGATCCAACTCTCTTGGATGCTGGATGATGAAATAGTTCACGTTCGAAGGTTTGTACATGTTTTATATCATTTTGTTAAAAGTAAAGTTAGGTTAGTTGTTATAAGTGATTACGATTTTGTGAATTATAGTGTATAATTTCATTCTACTTTAATTTTCAATTGATTTAATTATATAATAGTATGAATAACAAAAGAAAACTGAACATATCAAAACGCCATAGAAATAGAATAGTTAAAAGGTATTCTCAAGCCCTGAATTTAGAAAATGTACCAGTAACTGATCTATTTGTTCCATTAAGTTCAGATACATCTAATATTGGGATAGTGTCCACACGCGGAGTAGAGGAGTCTAATGCATTAAGCCTAAACATTACAAGTACATCAGGTACAAGTAGTCAATCACTTCAAATTTCAATTCCTGAGAGAGATGTATCAATTGATGGCAATGAGTTGATAGTCAATTCGAATATTGGGAGACCTGCTGATTTCAATGATCTAAAACTAATACGAGAAGTAACAAGTACTTCAAATCATAACATCTCTGATCTATTATCTAACTGGGCTACTTCACGAAAAATCCCCCATAATGCAGTGACACATTTGTTGAGTATTCTCAAAACATTTCCAGCATTGAAAGACTTGCCTGCAGATGCTCGCACTCTCTTGCATTGTCCCCGACAACTTTCATTCAAAAATATTTTTCCTGGACAGTATTATCATTTCGGTTTGGAAAAATCTGTCTTAAAATTATTGCAGAAAACTGATGCTAAAAATTTCAATGAGGTAGAAATATGTGTTAATATAGATGGGCTACCATTGGCAAAAAGTTCTGGTAGCCAGATTTATCCCATACTTTGTAATTTGTATGTGAACCCTAAAGAAGTAGGAATGATCGGTATATATCATGGTTTTGAAAAGCCAAGAGATGCCAATGAATTTTTGAGTGAGTTCATAAATGAAGCTGTCAGTTTAATTAACAGTGGTATACTTTATAATAATCATTTATATTCTTTCAAAATAAAAGCATTCATTTGTGATGTACCTGCCAAAAGTTTTATCACTTACACCACAGGACATATGGGCTATTATAGCTGTTCAAAATGTCACATAAAAGGACAATATCGTGAAAATAGAATATGTTTTGCCGATATGGACCATTTACTAAAAAGAACTGATGCAGGATTTAGACAAAAAGTTAATGAAAAACATCATGTTGGTACATCTCTTTTAGAAAAGTTACCCAATTTTAATATGATCTCTGGCGTTGTCTTAGACTATATGCATTTGATTTGTTTAGGAACTGTTAGAAAACTCCTATATCTTTGGTGTTTTGATACAAAATCTGGCAGTAAATTATCTCAAAGAGATATATCAAGAATTTCACAATCCTTAGAAAGACAAAGGAAAAACATACCTATTGAATTTTCAAGAAAACCTAGAAAACTTTCTGAAGTGAAGCGTTGGAAAGCAACAGAATTTCGACAGTTTCTTTTTTATACTGGTCCTGTGATTTTGAAGTATATTTTACCACCAGATAAATACAAAAATTTTATGTCTTTGTTTGTGGGATCTATCATTTTGACAAACTCTAAATACATTTCCAATAAGGATAATGCTGATACTATGATGAAATATTTTGTGGATAGTTTTCAAATTTTATATGGACCCAAAAATGTATCTCATAATATACATAATATGCTTCACATAGCTGATGATGTTGAATTTATGGGGGTATTGGACAGCTTTAGTGCATTTCCCTTTGAAAATAAACTTCAACAGTTGAAACGTCTTGTACGAAAAGGCGATAATCCATTATCCCAAATAGTGAAAAGGTTACATGAAATAGAACACTGTGAAATTTCCGAAAACTCGGAAAATATTCAGTGTTTTAAAGCCAAACAACATGATCTGGGTCCCCTCCTTCCTGGAACCAACTCTCCTCAGTATTTGGAATATAAATTCAATAATTTTACCTTAAACATTTCTGAACCTAACAACTGTTGCTGTTTGAGTAATGGAAAAATAATAATAATAAAAAACTTTGCATCCCAAAATAATCTACCTGTAATAATTGGTTATGAGTATCTAACAAAAAATGACTTATTCAAAAATCCATGTAAATCTTCAAATCTTGATATATATGTTGTGAGTAACCCTGGACCTATTCAAATATTTTCATTACAAGATATTTCCCACAAATGTGTTAAATTAGATTATGGAATAAGTGAATTCACTATTTTCCCACTACTTCATTTAGATTGAAGATTTGAATTGTACTTCAAAATAAAAACAATCTAGTAAAAATATAATAAAATAAATAATATATCCTCATTCCATTAATAATACAGAATAATAATAATATTTGGTTTTTAATTAAACTTACTTTTTGTTAAATTATTTTACATATATATTTTTGTTTGACTTTTGATGCTGCACATGATATATTTCAGGATTCTCCACTATTTGAAGTAACCAAGTAGGTACCAGGTTTTCATCCCTTGTTTCGTTTTTCATTATAATTAAAAAAATATGTCAGCTACATGGACAATAGTAAAATTCATCTCAGACAACTCTGTAGAAGCTGTTCCAACTTCATGGGTTGCAGATGGCAAATGTGCTTGGCCAAATTATACAAGGGAACGTATAATGAAGGCAATAAGAACTTGTGAACCCCCTATGTCCTGTTGGGATCACCATGATATCAATCCATTCAGGAATGCCACATATGGTATGTAAATGTAATAATATTTTGGCACAATGTTTTACACATTAATATTTTTTCAGATAATTATATTACTGCCAGACAAAAATCTATGCGGGCTGAAGAAACTTCAGATCTGAATTCGGAATGTGATAAAGCAAAGAGAGTATCGAAAAAAAAAATGTCATCATCAGATTCTGATTATGAAGAATCTGATGATTCATCCTCAGATAAACATACTAATGTGGAGGTTATTCCTAAATTCCCACAAATTGAAATACAAAGAGCAGGTATGTTTGTTATCCATATTATATCAGATCAGACAAAAAAAAACACTCTTCCATTTTATTACTTCAGTCCTGGTGTGTTACACTCTTAGTGATTCAATGATTTGATTGAATAGTTGAGGAAAAAGGATATTTTTTCATCATCTCCATTATGTAAATAATTAATGAACCTATGAAAACAAATTTTTTCTGATTTCAGATAAAATAGAGCAAGAATCACCAAATAACCTTGGGTGAGTACATATTTTCAATTCAACTTGCTGTAAGAAAGACACTAGCCAACTATTATTTTTAAAAACAAAAATTATTCTAGAGATACTAATAATGAAAACCATTATATAAAAATATATATATAGAAACTTTTACTTATAGGTATTAGAGTTAGTTTTTTTATTTACCATTTGACTAATAAAGTCCATTTTTTTATATTTATACAAAAAACAAAACCTATATTTAGTGAAAAAAGTGGTTCCTTATTGCACTCATTTTACTTCAGCGTTTTGTGATCATGACAAACAAATATTTTCAAAACGTTTTGTTTTTTGCATGACCCGTAGAAAAAAAAATTATGCAACTTGAGCAAAAGTGTTGTCCAACTCTATCTGATGGCGTTGTTGGACAATTTTACATTGTGTGCAATAAACACTCACTTTATGTATAAATAACTATTTCCATCAAAATTGCATAATCAATTTTTGAGATGGTTTTGAACAAAACCTTTTTTTATTTCATAACTCTGAATACAAAAAACGATTTTGGAAGTTAACAGCAAATAAATATATAGAAGTGTTGTAGATAATGCATTTTCATAAAATTTTAAGTAAATAAATAAATTTTCTGGTAATTTTGTCTTTACCAACTACTCATAATTTTCCTGACTGCAAATTTTTTTCCAAAATTATGAAGTTTTTGTTTCTTACAGAAATTCGGAAAATACCAGTGCATCTAGGTCTAGCAACACAATAATGGAAAAAGAACTATCATCTGGTCCTCTATTTGTTGAAAAATGTACTTGTTGTGCAATTCACAAGCACGAAGCTGCTAGTACTAATGGTATAATACCTTATACACAAG
This sequence comes from Lochmaea crataegi, assembly GCA_947563755.1. Taxonomy (NCBI): domain Eukaryota; kingdom Metazoa; phylum Arthropoda; class Insecta; order Coleoptera; family Chrysomelidae; genus Lochmaea; species Lochmaea crataegi. The sequence goes on along the minus strand of OX387423.1, from coordinate 60,648,450 downwards.
TTTGGTTGTTATTATTAATTGTCTTTTTATATTCACAGGGTTTCTTAAGCAAATAATCCGGAAATTAACAATTATGGAGATGGATATATGTGATATTAAAAAAATATTAGATAGAACCCCTGTTACTATCCCCGAAACAGAATATGTTTGGGCAGAATTCGATATTCCATTCACCACTTTAGAAGGCTTGACTTCCTTCGAAGAATATCTCAGCAATGAGGAAAACATGAAAAAATCGGTAAGTAGATTTGGTTATTAAATCAGAATATCAAAGAAGCATTCAAATAAAAATCTAGGGATATCAAAAAATGGTAATAATTAAGTCGTTATAGCTGCAAAACTTCTCACAAGATCCGAATGGATTGAAATAATAATGATAATGTGTATTGAATTTTGAATTGCAGATATCTGAATTAGCCAGAATTGGGGGCGATAATGCTAGTGAATTTATAAAGAGAGCTATGTCAAAATTGATTGCCTATAGATTGGCAGCGGAATTCAGCTGGGTTGGACTGAAAAAGAAAAAGATATTTTCGAAAATGTACATATCTGACCTCCTAATAAGTAAGTATGTGCCACTTTTTTTCATTTTTCAGTTGTTGAATTTCAAGGAAAGTTTCAATAAAAAAAACTATACATAGTTAATATGAATATAAAATAGGAATATATATTAATTTATTGTTTGTTTTGGCATTCAACTGTAGAACTAAAAAAAACTATATGTTGCAGGATCAGGTCAACAAAATGTAAAAACTTCCTCATCATCCATAAAAGAAATGGAAGATGGCATAAAAAAATTTTTAAGGAGAGCAGCTGAAAGGGCCGTAGCCGAAGAAAAGAGAGCTATTAAACAGTGAATGTCTTTTTATAATGAAATATTCCATTCAGAGATTGAGCTTAATTTTAACATTATTTTGTTTTAGAGATCTGTTGTTTTTGTTGCAATAAATTTTATTTTAACGCAATTTCTTTTTCTTTTTAGGAAAAAAATATCCTGCATGAAAAGGGGAACAATCTAGAATAAATGTTAAATGAAAAGATTTTCTGAAAATTGGAGAAATCCATGATAAAATTGGGGTTATTTTTGTAACATCCTTCAGAAAACAACTACTTCCTTGAATTAAATTTGATAGATATTGGGAACGTGAAATATATATTTTCGTCGACAAAAATGGACGTTTGATGGACTTCCGTCGGGACGTTCGATGGACATCCCTCGGGTCTATCGATGTATGTCCGTCAGGACGTTCGATGGACATCCCTCGGGCCTATCGATGGTAGTCCGTCAGGACGTTCGATGGACATCCCTCGGGTCTATCGATGGACGTCCATCGGGACGATCGATGGACGTCCAGTAGCATTCATAAGGACGTTCGGATCAGATAGTTTAGGACCTCCAATGCCCTTCTAATAGATGTTCTTGCTGCTCAAGGATTTAGGTCCTTGAATGACGTACTAGGGACATCCTGAAAGGACGTCCCTAATTAGTCCACAAGTGGGACATTTGTGCGTCCCAGAGACGTCCTATGGACGTACACGGTACCAGATTTGAATGTCCTATGGACGTTCTGAATGTCCCAGTAGGACGTCCAAAGGACGTCCATTGGTTATAATTGTGCTATTAGGGTATGGTGGTGGAAAGTGCTACAGGAAGGAATAGAAAGGGAAACATTAGAAAAAACATCTCCTCGCTTCTTGGAAATCAGAAATCTTCCAAGGAAATTCGATAAGGAATTCAGTAAAAAGAAGAAATGGGATCCAACACCATTAACCATTAACAAAATTGTCACCTTACTGTGGTTTCTCGGACATACTGGAATAGAAGGAAATTAAATATCAGATGAACTGACAAATAGAGCTGCTGAAACACCCTTTGCGGTATCAGCTCCAATGTAAAATTGGAAGAAATAGGCAACGCAGAATAGAAGAGAAGATCTGATCATTGGAGAGATCTAGTATGGCTAAGACAATCGAAGATACTCCTGGGAAACTACAACCAGATAAAAAAAATGAAAACCTAAGCCAGAGTAAGATGCACTAAGAGTCTTGACAGCTGATCTGGCAGGTCGCCTGAATGGGCACTTCAGTATGCTCATACTAGTGGAGCAAGAAGAATGTGTATTCTGTGTAATGGAAGAAGAAACCTCCATTCACATAGTTGTGGATGCATATGAATACAGAATACTAGGAGACTACTGAATAGAATAAGGACATTTACCTAAACAGAAGCCTGCGGATATACAAAATTTCGGGAAATAGGTTTATAGGAACTACTAATCTCTGAGACTTTCCTTAGAAACTAAATAGAAGAAAGGGGGCACAATAGATTTTCTAGGTCTCAGTGAATATTACCCTAGCTATACATATATCTCATTAATGACTGAACTTATCCACACATGTTTATAGTAGCTTTTCCACTTAAAATTGAATGTCGAATATCTCACAATAATGTTTCAGATTACTTGAGAATACCCTGTATTTACAAGAGATTTTAGTGAATTTTGATGTCGTATGACAACGTTGGAATAGTTCAATAATTTCTCGTCTGAAATTTGTCATTGGTATTATCAACTAACTTAATATTTTTTATTGCATTTAATTAAAAATATATAAGAGAATGTTCCAAAATATTGTAGTCACTTCCAAAAACAAATAATATTTAAGAACGGAAATTTCCCATTAAATTGAAAAAATCTTGGTATTTCATTAAACCCAGGTTCTAAGAAGATAGGCGGAGGTCGGAAAAAAATTCAATCTAAACAGTGAAGTCATACATACAATTCTGATATATTTGTGCTTTGTATGTAAAATATGTCATCTATAAAATAAAACTAACTAAGCAATAAGGAAAACCTAATTATTTAGTTAAATCATCCGGATAAAGATGTTTACTAGTAAAATTATTTAGTGTCTAACGCATCGATAACGGCGTTTTAGCGTACTAGATGGCATGGGCGCGGGCACCAGAGTTAAAGATATTATTTGAATAAGATTTTTTTGCTGCAATCCTTTTACTCATTTATTTCATCAATAGAAATATATCAGCTATAATATTAAATTGTACTTCTTGATTATTTATAAATTCATACAGCATTAAGATCGTCTCAATATTTAAAATTTTCATTTAATATTTAAACATATTTATACCATGGGACTTTTTGGATGTCGTTGACTGTTTTTGTGTTTCATTTTATGTTTCGGTTTGCTGTTAAGGTAGTAACGTCTAAAAGGGAATTTAACAATTTTTTAAATCAATAATATCATCAAGGTACGTCTAAAAAACCGAATCCCCAAAATATTTTATCAAAAATCAATAATAACCTGGCAAACATAGTTTCAAGTAATTTTAAACGACCTCCAAAGCGTGCCAAGCCGGCTGACGACATGCAATATGATTTTGCTCAGCTGTAAGTATATCCTATTGTTTACGTTCGTAAAATTTATGCTGCTGTGTTCTTGTTCCGCTGCCGTTACTTCTTTGTGACATTTTCTAATTTAGAGCATTAAATGAAACCCAAAAAACCTATATTTTACAGATACCCTCTCCAAATTGATAACAATAAATAAGCTGGATATCACCTCATGTAGATTACTGGAACTACTTGACATTATGGGTGTTTTCAGATCAACATACATTGAAATAACTTCTTAATTTACATGCTGGTGAACATGGCAACTTTACTTTAAAATTATATTGAAAAAAATGCTGGAACTGTTCTAGGGTGCTGGTTATGTGCAAATAAACAAAATATTGAGGTGTGGTCACCACATGACTTTAATCCACATATTTATAAATGAACACCACTAATTTAAAAAGTAAACATTTTGAATAACTTCAAAAAATAGATTTATTTAGCCTTAAGCATTTTTATTTCTATAAATTCTTTATTACAAAACCAATACTTAAAAAAAAGGAAAAAAATTTGAAAAATTTTTTGTACTCATTGCTTTTAAATGCACATTTTACAGTTATCGCCAGAGTGCAGGAAAGTGTATCCGGATGTTTTTTACTTTTCCATAATTTGCTTTAAGCAGCATTCTTTCATAAGGGTCTCGATTTATTTTAGGAAGCAAGCTAGAAATTGCTTGCTCCGCTTTTTTTTAAATTTCAGGAGGTGTATTATTAGGTTTGTTCCAGCTGGCATTTATGAACCGTAATGGAATCGTTTCGAGTGCTGTATAGTGCGCAAACTCGAATTTGGGACATAAACTTTATCATCAACTTTTTTGGGAAGGAATTTTTCGCATTCGCACTAAATGCAGCACTCTCTTAGGTGGTGCAGCAAACAAAGTGCTCATGCGAAAAATTCTATTTCCCAAACACGTTAGGTAAATAACTATTTTAAGCACTTTTGTGATTTAGAATGTATAATATGATCTTAACAATATATCTACATTTATATATAGAGACAGGGATAACGAGGATTTTCAGTCCAAAATTCAATATAAAATCTTTTTCCGCCTACCTCTATCCAAAGTATAAATTTCCTGGCCACATTGTAGGGAGCAAAGTCGTACTTTTCCTTCCTAGGGAGGAAAAGTAAAAGTGAGGTTATGGTACGTCGTCAATGAAATAACTTATACGGCATTGACGACCTAAACTATATTCTATTATATAAGTATAAATTTTACCGTTTAATTAAAAAACACCATGTATTTTGCAAAATGGTAGAAATCAGTAAATTGTTATTTTAATTTAACGATTTTTACATTAATAATTTGACTTCAGCAATACGTTATGTTCATGATTCCGCAAAACTTGCCTACGAGTCTCAGTAGCGCAACGCGTTGGAGCACAGCTCAATGTTCGTGATAGGCCTGTAGGTGTTGGATCGAATTCCGGAGAGGACAATTTTTTTTCTTTTTCTTAAATTCTTTCATAAATAAATAATTTAAAAATGTCCTGTTATTTGGGAGTAAAGTGCCTTTTTCTCCCGTGAATGATTACTGTCCGACGCGTAGCGGAGGGCAGTAAACTTCATCCTCGGGAGGAAAAGTAGCACTTTCCTCCCTTGTTATACAAATAGCTATTATTTACTAAAAGCCAAGCTTTCGTGTTGTTTTGACACTTCTTCTGTCACTAAAAAATATACAATATTGAAAATAAAATGATTTAAAATAAATACAACTACTTACATGTAAAAATTAATTAAATTTGATACATAAAATATTTAAAAAGTGTAAATATTGAAAAAAATATAAAAATTATAATTATACGTAAATGGTGACATACTTCACATAGACAAATCAATAAATAATTTTGTTTATTTTTTCAATTATTTATATCTTCTAGGTTATGTTTATGGATTGAAGTTTGAAGAAAATTTTAGGTTAGATTATAACCTAAAAAAATGATTTTGACAAATAATTTGTTAGACACTTATACAACATTTATAAAAATAAACTTATTTTTTATGAAATAATCATATGAGATGATTGATTGTATCGAATATTATATTTTAGTCCAAAGTCAGAAGGTAGCTATAAATATTGCTAAGATTTTCAATGTCACTTTTCTTGTTCATACTATTCTTAGCCTTGTTAATTTCTATCATTTCAAGAAAATATCTCTTAGAAATATTTTTTTCAGTGTGTATAAATTTATATTTGCACCACATTTTTTGTACTTTCTTATTTAAAATATCCATTTTATGCTCTGAATTATAAATAGGTTTTTTCTACTCCTGTTTTATAATATACTTATTAAAAGACTAAAATCTGTATCATAATGATATTCATCATGATACAATTTTCCATTATGATACAGATTTTTAAGCCAATAGGAATGCGACACTCGCACAATATTTAATATAGCCATGGATACCTGGTTGACATTTCTGAAATTAATTATATTAGGTGACACTTAATTTGACAGCTGTCAAATAATTTTGATTTTCAAAAGTAACTATATATGATAATTATTAATTAAATAATTCTTATTAATCGGAGTAGAAAAAATATTGTATGCAACTTTCATGTAATGGCCATTAATACACTCGCATATTATATACGAAACTCGCCTGCGGCTCGTTTCGTATCCTACAACATGCTCGTATCTTAATGGCTATCATTACATGATCGTTGCATAAAATACTATTATGAAACCATTTTGCATCTTCTATTTCAAATACCTTTTTAAAACCAAAATACTCATCTTTGACTGTGAAAAGTCGTTCAGTTTTCTGATAATTTTTAATTAGAATAACAATCTGATGTAATTGAAATATACCTTTGAAAAACCATAGTGCTTGACAATTTTTTCATTTACTTATTCATCAGTTTTAGTAAGTATGTTGTGGACACTAACAAAATTTTACAAGGACTGATAGACATGATAAGTCACAATTAACCACCGATTTAAAGAAACACAAAAAGAAAAGGCGATAATGGTAGTTTTCCAATAACAGCATTAAAGCGCATTATGCGGCATAGTGTTCAACGGTGAATGTTCCAACTACATCAACGCTTAGCACAATAGAGCACTTTAAAAAGTACTGCTTTGGGGTGATGCGCACATTGAGAATTGTTTTTTCTTTGAGTTGGCGTTGATAAGAATTTTGTTTACACTATTATTAATAATATTGTTTATTGTTGAAATAATTTGTAAGACTTTCGAAGTAATTTTTGAAAAATATTGAAAACCGAATGAATTTACATTGTGGATGAAGATACTAACTTCTTATTTTTTGATATTATGTTTAAAGTATAAATAATTTTCATTTGAATAATCAAATTGAAAATTATGTATACAAATTTATTTTACAGGACAGGAATATACTTTTGTTAGTGTCACAACATTGAACCTTGTGCACTCTGTCGGTGCACTAGAAAACTAACGTACGCTCCAATTAAGTATTAACTCGTGGATAACTACCAATGGCTATTTCAAAGGAATACCTTCCTTATCGCGAGGGCGCTGTTATGATCTCATACTGTCTGACGTCATAAGCAATAACAGCCGCTTGAAATAAGTTGAATTTTTCAGCATTTTAAATTCGTTTTAGTGGCTGTTTGTGCTGTTTTGTTGATAACAGATATTTTTATGCAATATATACTCTATTTTAAAATATAGATTCAACCCTCTAGTACTTAAAATTAGGAGTAGTTTACATGACTTTTACAAACAAAATCATACATAATGTGTGAAATCACATTTTTATTCGGTTGTTTTTAGAATTATATTTAAATATTTTCAAAATTTCCAGACACATTTACTTGGTACCACATATTTGCCCATCTAGAACACAAAAAAATGCATG